>JAZGTJ010002771.1:6852-24567 GCA_036877575.1 Botia almorhae | reverse complement strand
ATATTAATTATGTTTACAAACTTGACACCTGTTATATTAAGGATATATGGCCAAAGTAGTGCTAGTTTGCACTAGCTGGGTAGAACTTTGAGATCAACATGAAACTTAGCAGAAGGTTCATAGCAGATGAGTATTGGCTCATTCACCCCCTGCAGACTGCATCAAACACAGCTTCCAGAAAACTACCCAGACCTCAGAACCTCCCAGAGCCCTGTTAGGGTGATTCTGGCAAGTCTTGAACTAAAGAGCCACATGTTTAGACTAGACCTGACCTGCTTTAACCAGATTGGTCACCAATTACTGCAAATTAACCTTAAATTGCCATCTGCCACAGGAAGTGTTTAACCAATCTTTTTACAACACCAACATACGGCAACATAATTAACTGTCACACATTAGCAGGGTTTAATGTCAATATTGGATTTCTGACATATTGAAAAGCTCATCATCCTGCCAATAATGCAAATAGCTTAAAATAAAAAACTAAGCAAATAAGTTGAATTGCTTAGTTCAGAAGCACATGATGTCCCTCTCTGTCTGTTAATCAGTGTTGGTGAGAAACTAAATAAAACAAGTGAAACTAGGGAGTAACTAACTGACTACTTATATATATATATTAATATTTTTTTGACAGTATCTCAATTTTTAAAATTGTGTGCTTTATCAAGTAACAAGCTACTTTTTCCAAGTAGTACACTGCAACAGCCAGGTTCCGGAAATAAAAGAAAGTATTAATTTTCTCTAGAAAAATGTGAAATGTGTTTAAATGAGTAACATAGTAACCTTCTAGACAGACGTACCATGAGCGCTGAGATAGTTAGGTGATCGTTTTTGCTTCTGTAGAAGTCAAAAGATTTCAAATCTGTTTTAAAAAAGTTCATTTAATAACCAAATTCCTGTTGCTAAAGTGTCAGTGGTAAACTCCCATAAAGCATTGCAAATGATGTGATCAAGTCAGTCTTTACGTTTACATTACATTTAGGCATTTAGCAGATGCTTTTATCTAAAGTGACTTACAAGTTGAGGAAAACCAGTTGAGAATAAATCATCAAGGTGCAATAATATCAACTATACACAGCTACAGTTACCAAGATTATGATGTTTTAATACCTGATAGAGATGATATCGGTTGGGAGAGAGTAGAAAGGATGTCAGGTACTCGTGGAACAGACAGGTTTTAAGCTGTTTCTTGAATATAGTGAGGGATGTCTTTAAAATGTATGTTCATTGTTATGTTTTTAAAGAGTTACAGTATATAAATGAAGGTAGTTTAATAAAATATCAAGTCCAATAAATATGTACCTACATTTCAAATTAGGATTTAATTTATAAATGGTCCATGACACACATTACAGCTTTGGTAGAAGTAATCAGTGTAAACTATTTAGCAACACTAGTTTAGCCTCCTCTGTTTAGTTTGTTTTAGTACTGTTCTGAAAGAGGATGAGTTTTCATTTTTCTAAAAGGCCATATCAGAGTGATATACCATGATTTATACAGTTATAAGAAAATATATGATTACATAGGGTGTACTGTGACAGCCAGAGAGGACGTGTTTATTTTTACACTAGTAAATGTCACTTCCCTTGCACCCAACCAATCCAACCCCACCCCAACACCCCTCAGTAAGAACAGGCAAACTGCAGTCCTGTTAAACATGTAAAGTAATACAGAAGACATTTTGTCTGGTTTATACGTTTAATTTTCCTTACACTTTTGGTAAAGCATTCTTAGTCTTCTCAACTAAGCACCTCCAATAATTGTGGATAGATGGCAGGTGGGGCAGAGAGTTTTTCTGCAGGTATGAGAGAAATGTCTTCACAGCCTCACACCTGTTTAGCCGGAAGGCCCTGAACCACAGAGACTAATCAAAAAGACAAAGATGATGGGAAAACGAGTTTGGCCTCCCCTTTAAAAGGTGATCACAAAACATTAGTGCCGGCCAGTGATTGATCGCTGGAAACAGAAATAAAAGACAGCCATTTTTCCCCAAACACCACATGTATTTAATAACGTCACAGTGAAAAAAGGTGAAAACAACAATAATGACATTTTACAAAAGCATAATTAGGATTATTTTTAAATAACAATTGACAACCCTCATAGCAACCTGATGTTTGAAGGTGTTTATTCATCTGTATAATGCACTAATTAGAGCACTTACCCGCAGCATGTAGACTGAAATGATTCCTGTCGGAAGTTAAAACAACATTCAGCAGTTTTCCTTAATGTTACCCCCCACACACACACCTCAATTCTTATCACAGTAATTCCTTCAGACATTTTACTTTAATGTTTTTTGTAATCCCTAATATAATACAGTATTACAGCACACTATTTTACAATTAAACCATATATTTGTTTCACATTAGAGTAATTAAAACTTTGGAAGAAAATGGGAAAATAGCTACAATGCAAAACATCTTAAAATAGATTATTTTCTTTAAACACAACACAAGTTTCTATGTTTTAATTATTGTGTGCGCAGTATGTGAAACATGTGAAACATAACCTGGAAAATTTTGAGATTTTCCTCTACACAATAATTACACCACAATGCTTACAGTATCTTGCTGATATATGTGTGCATACTGGGAATTTACCAATCAATCAATTCATTATTCATTTGATCTGATCAATTGTTAGCTTATAAGCATTATATTATAAAGATTTGTTTAAATGCCGAACATAAATGGATATCCACAGGCAGTATCTGCCCTTTTGGTGGTGTAAAGCACAAAAAGTAATTGTTTTTAACTGTACCAGTACCCAGTGTTTTTTAAAGTGTGTAATTCACAGGGAAATTCCAGTATGAAAATGGATCCAGTAAGCATCAGGTCTCAGGAGTTAAAGTGCTTTGGTATGTTGTAAGAATGTCACCACCATCCATGGCTTTTGTCACTAAACTGTACTCCAGTGTATTGTGTACTGAAATGAATCCTGCTCTTGCTCTGTGTGGAATGCTGCACTGTGGTCAACCCCTAACACTGATATCTGCCTTTTAAATTCTCCATCTAACTCTCAGCCGCTGCACTCAGTGGTGTCACATATCTCACATTCCCCTAGCATCTATTGTCACTCGCTTAAGGATGTTATCTAACCCACCATTCACTCTAGTAACACATACACTGTTTACGTCTCTTTGTTTGGCAGAATCACTCAGGTTCCACAAGAGATTTGGGGAGAGATTGTGGCTACTGAAGGAAACAGTAGCACAATTAAGGAAGCATTTCACGCCTAGCGTAAGAAACAGTATGCTTTTTTCTTCTTGTCACCAGGCCTTAATGTGTACACACTCAAGAGAGTTAAATTCAAACTCTACATTAGTTAACTCTGATTCACATTTGTAGCTTGGTAACTCCAACTTGTTTTCTCAAACTAAGCTTTTGTATGCATGTTTGTTTTAAAAACCTAATTAAAATTAATTCATAGTTATTTACCAAAATGATCAAAGATAACAATAAAAATGTTACAAATTGTGATCATATTGGCCAAGATGTTTTATCCAATCCAAATTGCAATGCAAAAAAACATAAATCATGTTAAGCAAAATGTTAGTGCGTATATGTGCAGTCATATCATGTCCTCTCAACACTTTCAAACATGACTGCCTTTTATCACTCTTGTTTCCTCTTTCTCTCCAGTGTTGGTTCTTTTTTTGGAGCCTGAGAACAAATGGTACGATTAGGCATCCTTTCTAGCTAATCACACTGTGCCATGGTCACTTCCGCCATGTTGATTACCACGGAAACCATTAGAGAGAAGAAAGTGGCGGTATGTTTGATGGTGTCCAGCGACTCAGGGGAGGTCAGAGAGGAGTGTGTGTGCCATTTAGTGTTCCTGCTTCTACTACCCGAGCATTTCCTCTGTCTTACACACACATACAAACACACGCACTTCAGTCTGGTCACTAATTATTACCATACCACTAGCCATTATTATAGCAATACACTTCTCCTGCTGCACTAAGATCCACTTTCACACAGTGAACTTCATTAGCTATAAGAAGACATTTTCAATAACTATAATGAATAATATATTTATTTACTGTTTCATTTAAATATATAATATATTTAATTTAATTACTTAATAATATAATTCTATTTTATTTTTCGTCTTTACTTCCTTAACTAATCAACTATCACACCGCCACTACCTCTACTTTTATTTAAAAAAATAAAATACAGCTTCTTACACTGTTTTGGAATACCTGAGACCTGTCTATAGCACTTATTCATTGTTGCTCTTATAGTTGTTGAAATTGCTTCCTTGTCCTCATTTGTAAGTCGCTTTGGATAAAAGCATTAGCTAAATGATTAAATGTAAAATTTTTAAATGTATACATATTACTAAAATGATTAAAATACTAAAACCTTAAAATTACAAATTGGTACTTTATGGTGCAATGTTTGGCAAGCAAGCACAACACCCTTACGTAATGATGGCTATTTTAACAGCAAGCACTTCTGTAGCCTCCATTTAATTTAGGCATAGGCATTTGCATTTTTATCACAAACCTCTGACAATTCCATCATAAGCCCCTAGGGCTTGGGGCCTAATTTACAATGCATTTACAATACAATGCATTTCTTTAGCCTTCCAACTGGTCTCTGTATATATGCATTTGTCCACCGATGTGCCTATAGTGCATATCACAGCCCAAAGGAATGATGGGTATAGTTAGTCCCAGATAGCCACACTGGTCTTTGAAGTTGATAGGGTGTGATATTAGTTTAAGAGGGGTGACATATGCTTTCTCTCTCTTAAGATGACCAGCAGCCAACCACAAAAAAAAATAGAGACAGAAATGTAACCCACTAAAACAAGAGAACTGAATTAATGGGCTTCAACACCTCCAATTTACATCATTACCAAAATCACAATTTGTCTTTGTACACCCCTGCATCCATGCACTGCTCTTCAAACAAGATGTGCTTTACACTAACAACCATACAATAGTGCAGTGGTTCCCAAACCCCCTTTTGCAGAATACAAAAAAAATCTCGGCCGTTTACCTCTTTCAAATCTCTATAAAATCGTCTGACTGTACACTAGCCCTGCCGCGTCCCCCTTATTATAACTCCGCGCCCTCCCTAATCACAGAGCTATGATACCACTGCAATAGTGTAAGACCACTGCAATAGTGTGATTTTCCTTACTATGGATCACAATCACACAAGACTTTTCTTACTAAGTCTTACATACTTCACCAGTACACCACAATGCTACAACGATACTACTGCTATGCACTTGGTGTTTTAGGTGGTTGCAAGGATGTTGCTAGTTAGTTACTTGTCTGGTACTTACTGATCTGATCTTAAGTTCTTTTCCTACTTCAGTTTTACTATATTAGATTTAATAATCTGCCTGGCAAAGTTTAATTAATATGTTTAAATCCCTAACCCCTAACCCTAAAAATGAGTAATAGTTATTAATGCCAGGGTTATAGATTCGATGGCATTGCCTGAATAAACTGTAAATCATTTTCTGAAATGTATAATAGTAAAATAATTTAATGTAAATCCAATTTATTGGAAATAACAATAATCAACTAAATATATAAATGTGTAAAACAGGATATATGAGTATTATAATGATATAGCTGAGATAACCTTACAGTGTAGACCTATGAACAATTGTCAGGGAAATTCCTCAAAGGGGAGTCAGAAACTCGAGCACCTCCTCATTGTAACGTGAGAGATGATTATAGCTCTGGAAAGCCCTTTAGCAGATCAGGCTACAGTTTCCTTTTGTAGAGTCTCATTCTTTAAAAAAATATGTAAAAACACCAATAGTAAAGCATGGACCAAATTATGGTTGCACTCCAAATGCTGGAGAACCTGATCTAGATTAAGTAAAAACAGCCTCTCTGGTTTCAGAAACTAAATCTAGCTTTTGTTTTCTGGTGCTGTGGTTTAACATTTGTACACACATGATAGCATCCATGGAGGAGGAAGTTAAACTGATTTACAGGTGTGAGCACAAGAAGTAAGTTCAGTCACTTTTGCTTTACAGGTTACTGTTTCCATTTACTTGTGCAACATTGCACAGATGTTGCTCTTTCAACTCAATTTGATGCCTATTCAATGTGTAGAGAATTATTTCCAGGGACAAGACTGTACTGTTTTAGTTTTATCTAAAGAGAAATAAACCCTTAAAATAAATAAGACCTTATTTTGTTTTTCTTCCTACATGGTTTTAGTAATTGATTTTGCTGCATTCTTTTCCTCCTTTTTAAATCTGAAAAGGGTGTCTCTCTTTTGTTTGTTTCATGAAATTCCTGCATTTAGGTTTAATTTGTAGTTGATTGTCTCTCATTGAGGAACTGTCTCAATATTTAAACAGGATCAAAACAGCATTTTGGGAAACAACATCAAGCACAATGTTTTTTGCAAGGCCACATCACCTCCTGGTGCTTGAACTTCACTCCAAATGTGTTTTCAGCTTTAGGTGAATTGCAAATAAATTGCAATTTACAATAGTCAGTGACCCATGAGAGTCAAAACTTCCGCAAGGGTCATAACAGAGGTCAAATAAAGGAAACACACCCAGTACAATGGTATAATCCATGATTTCCAAAGAAACACACCAGAGGATGAAAAAGAGAAAGCAGAAAAGAGAAGATCTGTCTTGTAGACTAATGCCCATCAAGATAATTGTACAATAGTCCTTAATCACACTCATTTTTTTCTTGCAATGTGCACCATGCGAGTGTTGAATGTGTGCAGTTTACCATGAGATAAATGCTTCAGAATGATAATGTACAGAATCATACACTTACCTGCTACTGTCTCTGATATGATAATCAGTTTCACCTGTCATCTGCAAAGGAAGTCTTGTCACATGTGACCCCGAAAAGCATCTAACTATAGAGGAGGACAATTGATCCTTCACCCATCCATATCCAGTATAAAACAAACAGTTGTCATAAAATAAAATTAAAGAATTAAAAATTAAATTAACTATTCTGTTAAGATAGTAAATACTAACTAATCACAAAAGAAAAAGCTTTCTCTTGTCTCCAAATCATGATGACCAGCTTTACGTTGATGCTCAGTGCATTACATTTTTATATGTATATATGAAGTCAAACATGTAATACATGCACTAGAGAATGCAGGTTTAAAATATTCAAAAGTATATACATATCAAGAGTATTGCAAGGCCATAAAAAGGCAACCCGCAAGATCAGATAGTAAAGCTGACCTTCTGCTGGTAAGAAATCAATAACACTAATGCTGATACACTAATGCTTTTAGTGAAAAAACATTACTTTAAATTTTTCTTTGTAGGGCTGAATTAGTCCTCTTCAGAAAAAGAAAATTACAGACCTTAATTAAAGCAATATTGGTTGTATGGATTATCCTGATTAGTTCTGCATCCAGTTTGAAGAATTTTGTGCAACCTAAAACTGTGTGTATAGTGGCAATAGATCTCCTGATATTTGATCTTTGTTTATGTCATTTGGGAATAGAGGAGGTGGCAGGGACTTACCCTGTCTATTCTTTACACCAAATGTCATCTCTCTCTCTCTCTCT
The DNA here is from genome assembly GCA_036877575.1 of Botia almorhae. NCBI lineage: Eukaryota > Metazoa > Chordata > Actinopteri > Cypriniformes > Botiidae > Botia > Botia almorhae. The sequence goes on along the minus strand of JAZGTJ010002771.1, from coordinate 17,029 downwards.
CTCTCTTTCCTCTTTCTCTCTCTTTCTCTCTGGCTATCATTTTCCATTTGCATTTCTCATTGTAAAGTCATGTCACAAACAAAAACTCACTTGCAGCTACGAAACAACAGCCACACATCAGACATCAACACCATGTGTCTCCCCTGCGAGACAAAAAGAGGAGCCTGTCCAGTAACAGAATAGGGAGTAAAACAGGAAATTTGGCAGAATTTGCGTAGCCCACAGGGGTTTCTGTGTAGATGAGGATACACGTGCTGGACAGATGACAACAGAATGAAGTCATCATATTGGCCTATTTATAACTGGTCACGTCCCCTTAACGTGTTTCTGCATATGTCTGTGGGTCATGTAAAATTAAAATGATCATGTTGGACACACTGTATACTGATTAAGTGACAGATTCAAACTTATATATCACCCACATGAGCACCACAAACAACACAAAACAAAATAACCTAACTGCTGTGCCATGGCTCTAACACATTCTGACTGCTGTTTCTCGGATCTATAGGTAGTCCCACACGGAATATGTGCCTAGAGGACTCTGCTGAACTGATTTTTTCCTGTTGAATTGACAAAAAGTATGTGAAAGGTGGAAAACAATGCAAAAGGTTAAAGTGCATTTACATTTTGTATTGAATTAACTACTGCCATCCATGAGCAATGGCATAATCAAATCAGAAACAATCATTTATTTTAAGTACAACACAATATAGTAATATATTTTTGGTTTATTGCTAGATATATGCAAAAAATACAAAAAGGTTTTAGTAGTGTAGGGATTCTATTATTCCCAGTACACTCATGTGAGTGCTTTTAATGGTAACAGCAACTTGTTTGATGAAAATAATTTGAAAATAATTTTAGTTTAAGTTAAACATTAATTGACTTAATTGAACACTGTCTTGCGGCTTCTATAGAACACATAATTGCTTAAAAACTCTTTGCATCCCTGATGGACTTGTTGCATTCAATAGAAAAATCAAATGCTCCTACACCAAATTGAATGATTCCCCAAATTATCTCATCCCACTCAGTGCAGAACACCCACAACTGAGTGGTTTTTACGGTGGGGGAAGACCTCTAAAGAGCATTACCACAGCCGCATCATTGGGTTACAATGCTTAGATGCTCCTCTAATAATCTGGGCACATTTATGGGGTGTTCAAACGGCTTAGGTGTGTGCAACGAAGTGATTGGAGACCCATATTTAGGTCTCTACATGATTTTAAATTGATTAACCTAAGTTTTTTTTGTCAGTTTGTTTGTTTTGGGGCATGGCAATTCTGTCCAAGATTTGCCTCCATAAAGCAGCTTGAGCTTGGGCCCGTGTGCCTTTCCAAACCTTCCAAGAATGTTGATAAGCAGATCCCTGAATGAAATCTCCGTCCCCGGCTGCGTCTGCCTCTAATCGTTTTATTTACAGTTACAATAAAAGACGAGTCTGTAATGGCTGGGTGACATAATAAGCGGTGCAGGAACAATCGGAAAACAGTCCTAAGCGCATTCCAATTTTCGCATTAGGCTAATTGTGGAGAGGAAGGAAATAAAGACATCAGTTGGATGAAACGAGCGTAATTGGAGAATAATGTAGTTAGTTTGCACTAATCTTCTGCATAATATTAAAATGTTCTCAGTGCTCCCCAGCTGCAAGCAATCAGTCGGTCTGGAGGGGGAAGTCAGGAAAGAAATAGAAAAAGAAAGACAGAGAGAGAGAAAGCCTTGTGTAAGTGTCTATTAGCAACGTTGCTTTAGTCTTTTGATAAAGAGACAAACAAACAGAGATTGTGGTGCATCTGTCTGTTGATATTTGACAGTGAAAAAAAGAGGTGACACTTAACATTTTATTAGTAACATAACAGTAGCTCAGCTGTTTTCATACAGTAATAGTAATAGTGTTTTTAGTTATGTAGTGGTGACAGATGTTTTATGTCCCATATAAACAAAGTTTTTTTAACATGTTTCTTTGTTTAGCATCCTTATTATCCTCATTGTTCTTTATGCAGGACAAAAACTGTAACTGAGTTATATTATCTGATAATTTAATCATTTAAAATGTATTGTCTACTTTAAAGGGTTAGCTTGACTGTACTTTAACTATTTTAATGTATGACTTTTGAAGTAGCTTATCCAACATTAGTATTTGATCACTTTAACTTTAATGTTATACCAATTAAAGGCCAGCAGGTATAGCTACAATTACAAAATGCAGGTATTAGCAATGGGTTTTTGTTTATAAAGTTTTAGCTTTCTTTACAGACTGTACCATAATACACTCACACACATTCAAGCTAGTTTTGTCTTTCTTGGAAAAGGCTTGTTTTTTCTACTTTTATGATTGATTAGATTAAATTAGCCAAAGCTGCTTTCTTTTCACTTATTTCTGTGTTCTGGTCAAGTGCCCAACACAAAGCTCCCAAACTCTTTCCTTTATCATGTTATTGTCTAAAGTTTCAGCAGAAAAAATGTTTTAAATCCACACATCAACCAGTAGGAGAATTAAAGGCAGGTTATTTGTTCTCCCTGTGGCTTCTCTTCTCATCTGTGATTTCAAGCCTTCCTTCGCTCTAAGGGTGTTTTCACTTGTGTTATTGTGCAGGAAATTGTCATTAGTCAGGGGAACAAATAACATGAAAACCGCCGTGGTTGCCTTTGCGCCGCATCAAAACACAACAATGAATTAATCAAATTAAAATTCCTTGTTATGCGATTTTGCTTTAATTTCCACAACCAAGCCCCTATTTAGTGTTTGACAAAACCAAAATAGGGAAGTCACAGTTAAAGGCCTCGGTAACAGTGTTATATTAGGAAAGAATTATCAATCCTTTAAGCTAATTTGGATAACTTGGATAAATGCATAAGCTACAAAAACGCAGTATTTGCTAAGCTTCCTGCTGTTTTTACATGTCTTTAACAGCAGACACTGGACTTCTTCTTTGCTTATTGATTGACTGCCATTAATACATCCAATTCCGATTCAAATTATTATGAACCTGTTTTATATATGCATGAAACATTAGTACATCTTAGTGCTCCAGATATCTTAACGCCTGTCTCTGTGCTGGCCTTGGACTTCATTTGAGGGTGAGGGCATTATAACGCAGTGTCTAAGACTAAAAGGAGCAAGCAAAAGCACATTATGACCCTGTATAAAAAAATAGCATAAAAGTAGCATAAATTTAATTTTTGATTTAACACTTCATTAGAACAATCACATTGTATGGCTATTCATACTGACTGCGGTTACATCACTGGAGATTGCTTTAAAGGTGCTGTACTGTTAGTTTCTACCATGCTTTCGTACTCCACTGCAGTATCCAAATTGAAATGTGTGAGCTCTCTTTGGCTCCCATTGGTAATCACCCCCATGTCACTAAACATTTGCATTCGGTAAGCTTATGACTGGCAAACGTGGCCATAAACTGCCCCTGACACAGCCCATAAGCACTTAAAAACATAACTCATCTCATACGTAATGATGCTGTTTAGCACCAATTATGTCAAACATCTTAACACAAATTAGATTATTACATTGGATTTCTGTGCGGGTTAGGTTTTGGGGATAGACTATACAGTTTGTACAGTATAAAAACCATTACATCTATGGAAAGTCCTCATAAACCACATATGCCAACGTGTGTGTGTGTGTTTTGGTACTTTTTAGCCCTTTTTGGGGCTTGACAGCAATGGTGAGTATAAGCTGTTGTGTGGGAATAAAAGATGTGTAAAGGTTCCTCATAATTTCTTTTGTGTTGTACAGGGGCAAAATGAGCATACACTCTTCTGCTATATTCTTCATAGTGATTAAATATAAGAACCACTCAAAGGTTCTTAAAATATCAATTTGTGTCTTTTTCACTACAAAGAACTTTTCACTACAAAGAAAAAGGTTCTATGGATGTTAAAGGGTCTTTATATAGCCATAAATGGTTGTTCTATGGCATTACTATGGTTCTTCTATGGCATCATTTTTTGTATGCCTTGGAATGCCATGAACTGTTTGTTTTTAGATGAACCATTCCAACATCTACTACTGTATATCATCTACTACTGTTTCTAACCTCAGGTCTTAAACCTTATCTGTTATATTAGTATATTCAGTTCTAATACAGCATAATTTGAAAAATAAATATGTGCTTGTGTATATGTATTTATTCTGACAACCCTGGTATAAAGGCCAAAGACAAAAATCTTCATATTCTGGGTCTGTGTTTTTAGTGTTCCTCTCTCATGTGCTCTCGTCTCAGTCTAGCGACAGAGGTGGCAGCCATATGCCCTCACAAAGCAAAGCGCTGGTGTATTGCAGTCATTAGCCTCTCACACCATCAAGCTCCAAATTCATTTAGCCTCATGCTGGACCTGTTTTGTGATAGACTTGTATCAGATGGCATCTCTAGCAGGGCACAGGCTCAGGGCAAAAGGGGGAGAGCAAGGGCGCAGCCACAGCCTGCTCCAGTCCCAGCGGGTGTGTAGAAGGGGTGAATTGGTGGGGGTTTATGCTAGACCACCACAGAGGAAGAAAACAGCAGAGACTCCACATTTGCTTTCTTGCATTTTCCCCCTTTCTGAAATTTATTGCATCAAAATGTGTGACTTCTCCTCAGCAAAATAACACAATATTTAACCAATATTAAACCTCCAAAACCCACATACCTCAGTTATAAAAGAGCATAAAATAGCATGCACTAGCAATGTATTTTTTAAATGTCCTAAAATGATCTCTCGGCGCAAACACACAGAAAGTGACTTCAACATTTCCAAACAATTGGCTGCAACAAATTTGCCCCGTTTGCTAACAGTCATTTTATTCAGTCGGTAATAAAAAAGTCTGTGAACAGTCTGGGGGGCCCATATATTCCCATAACAAAGGCATGAGAAGCTGTCATTTCATTGTTCTGCATTCCTTATGAAAACATCTTCTTTCACTGAAGACTGGGGGTTGTGGAAGGCCTTGCTCGACAGATCGAGAAGGTAAAACGCTTGTGCTCCCAAATACAATGAGTGCTGAGCCACAGACTGTGACAAACCTGTTCTCTGACGGTCTATCCAAACACCGGTAAGAAAAACAATACTGAGAAAGGGAAAACCACATATTAAAACAAATAAATAGTGCATTGCTTTTCCCTTACCCGCACGCCTGCTTCTACATGCCATTATCTCTTACCACACTGATATATTGCAATGCTTTAAGACATCCAAAGAATGAGAACGGGTCTCTACAGCCCCGGGAGTGTTGCCTTGCTCTCACCAATCGCCTGATGCTATTGGATTTCTGACTTTTAACTGGGTTAACCTACTTTACTGTGAATACAGATTCAATTGCCACCACAGCTGTTTTATTTGGCGTGCATATCTTTCCCCCTTTCTCTCCCTCTCAACAGGCTGTGTAACCACATAGAAAACAATTTCCCTCTGCGGAGCACTGGCAAACCATAAAATTAAAATGAAGAGTCATTACACGTTCACAAAGCAAGGGGGGTCCTTCCGTTTCACCTCTCTCTCTTTCTCTCTCTCTCTCTGTATTGACATACTCATTATTTCTTTCCTATTGGTGTTTTTATACTGCTTGTTTGCTATTGAGGTTTGTGTGCTATGTATTAGCATGTTAGCCTTAGCGTAACCTAGCTCTTTCACTCAGTTTTGTATTTAGTAATGGTTCTCCTTACCAGGCACTAAATAAAGCCATATGAGGAAGTCAGGAAATCTTACAGGACTTCATTAGGCTAGTGGTAGAGGAGAAGTTAAGCACTCCAGCAAGCTGGTACTGTTTAGCTGCATAACATCAACAAGAGCATGCACGCAGCTGCCAATCCCCTCCACCCTCGCCAGCCCTTTATTTACCCTGCTATGCTCCACTCGGGTGGTGCAGGCCACACGGGAACCCCTCGCTCAATTGCCTGAGTGCTACTACGCAGCCTGGGATGTCCCTCTTGAAACTACAGCTAACAGGGTTACAACTGCAGCTGTACCAGTGTGTGTGCATGTATTTACTTGAATCGACTACAGCAGAGTGATTAGACTGAACTCAAAATAAATAACAAGAAATGTCAGTTTTTATATAATTTGACATTTATGTGTGATTGTAATTGAGGCTGGGTCTGTAGTAAGCAATTTTTCTCTAGCTTAAAACTATAAGTAAACTATTTGTAAACTGATTCCACTTAAAAGTGTAAATGCTGTGACTGTGTGGCACAATCAAAATATTGCTCTGTTTGTTTCATCCTTCCAACCAACTCGACATTGGGTCAACCAATACCATGGGTTTGGGGTGGGATCGGTTTAGTGACCAATGTCAGCTGAGCAAAGAGCTTGGGAAACTTGTTTAAAAAAATAATTATGTATAAAAGTTTCATTTGGTAAAAGTGAACATGATATGCAATGCTCAATTTGAGTGATTGAAATTGTTAAAGTTATAAAAACATGCTTTTGTGTATTTACTATATTTAGCTAGCTCACTTAAGACTCTAAGAACAATGGAATTGTTGTTGTTATGGCAACTAATTTGAAAGATGTTCTAGAATAAAAGTATAAACTTGTGAAGTCTGTGAGTTGTTTAGTAAATTGTCGGGACACCAGGTAAAACACCTCATGAATCCAAGATGTCTAGTCATCCTAGTAAACTGAACCCTTTTACAAAGAGAACAGAGACTCCAAGATCAGTGCGACCAGGCACAAGAATTATATAGAAAGCGCTGATGTCGACTGCTGCCACAGCTTCTTTATTAAAGGTATCTGAGTATAGCTAACACATCGTGATCGTTTTACATATCTGTTTCATTTGATTTTCTTTTTTTGTGTCTTTAGCCTCCATAGGTTTCTTTCATCCCGAAGGCAAGGTGATAGTCTGTTTGCCCTGCTTTCTCTTGCAAGTTTCTAATAATGGCCCATGTCCAGAACCAATCCATTTACATCATGTACATGTAGAGCTGAGCTGCTTATGCTTGTATTGTGTAGCATGTTTGCATCTGCATGTATCCTTACTCCAATTACTATATAATATAAACACACTGTTGTTTTCACATCTGTGTGTAATATCTAGATGTTTGTTGGTATTCGTACATTTAACCTCATCTGTAGATTTGTATCCGTGTTTTTTTAAATACTATAAGAGTAATGTGTTTAAACTGTCATGTTTGTATTGATGCTTTGTTTGAGTGTTCGAGTTCATGTCTGGCATGCTGTGGGGAGAGATGGCTGTACTAAAGCGCCACCTAGTGACACACACTCTTTATAGTAACGAACAACTACACTACAGAGCACACTACCCAACCCCCAATTCCTCTCATTCTCTTAGAGCGATTATATCCTGTAACACTTCTCTTTAGCCTGAGAGGGGGGCGGGGTTTTGGGTTGAAGGGGTGGGTTGGCATTGTCCATGATTGACTCAAATTAATTGAAAGTTATTTTTAAGTGCACTCAATAAGAATTAGTCAGAAGTTAAATTTTTTAGTACTGAGCTGTGAATTAAGATTATCTTTAACCTAAACCTAACCCTAAGTGATTGAAGAGAAAAAGGTCTTCTGTCTAACTTAATATAATTGTCAACTACTTGATGCAAACTGTTGCTTTTCTGAGTCTACACATTATTTTTAATTGTGCACTGACAAGGGCTGCGTTTCTCAAATGCATCATAAGCCTAAGTATATCATAGCATAAATTGGCACCATGATCTTTAGGATCAACTTACAATCATTTAGAATCAATAAATGATACTATCACAGTGTGTAGTTGAAATTTATCGCCTGGCCCAGTCATTGTATGTACATTGTAACTGCACCATGTCAAAATAATTTTCTGTGAAAATGGTTTCTGTTTCTTAGAAAATAGAGTCTTATTTTGATCTCCATTAAAAGTCATTGCTGTTTAGGGGAAAGCATCAAGATATTATTCTTATTTTTCTTTCCTATGATATAAACTAAAACCGTGACCAGTGAAATGTTTTGAGTGAGAATCATGCCATAGGTTCATTCTGCAGCATGTGTCTCTGCACCTACTGTAAAACAATTAAACTATGGCAAAAGTTTCCTGATGAGCTTCAATGTGCCCTTGAATATGAGGCTTGTCAACATGGATCTATCGAAGTGCTTTGCTTGCAGTTACAGTCACGCATCAAAGCTCAACTCACAAGTAGTTGACAGTAACGAGCCCCTGTCACTGCCCATAAAAGTGATACACAAATACATACTCTACCACCCTTGATTAGTCTATTTTTTTATCACAACAATAAAAATTTGCATTTCACACACACATGTTTACTTATCTATTTAAATGGAAACATTCCATAGACTTCTATTGTTTTTATCACAGTTAGTTATAAACACTTTAACCTAACCCACCTTCTAACTGTAACCCTAACAGAAAACAAAAAAGAAAAGTTTGTCAGATGAGTTTTGGGTATAAACTTGTCCCCAATATATGGTTAAGTAAACTCACACACACACAAATACACGCAAACACACACACACACACACACACACACAAATGTCCATGCGAGAAAATGAAGATGGATTAGATACAATTAGATACAAATACAATTTTCAACTAGAATTTATTTAAATTTTGGTCTCTCTCACACCAAGGCTTTTTCCTTTATAAAGCTTAATAGTTAACTATAAACCAGTATACTATAGACCAGGATTCTACGGAAAAGATCAGCTGCAATTTTGAGCTCAATGAATTCTCAATAAAATCAAATGGATTTGTAAACATCAAGATAAATGCCACCTTTTCGTTTTTGGTCAAACTACTGCTTTAATAAAACTGTGGAACTTCTAGCACCATCAGTGCAGCCATTAAAAATCTACAAGGTGTTAAGAAAAGTCATATAGCTTTCTATGAAACACACATGCATTTGTAATGTTTCCCCATTTGAAAACATTATTAATAAAATGCTAATTGAAATAAAAAAAATTCACCACATATACAGGACCCTTGTGTAAGCATTTGTTCTATATGCCATCATTTTTATACATCGGAAATGTATCAATTATAAATTATCGTCATTAAATTCACTGTAAACATATTTAGAAATCATAAATAAAATAATTACTCAGTCATAAACTTTGTAAATCATCAGCATTTTGTTTCAGTGTGTTTTTGTTCCTAAAGTGGTTGATGCGATACACAGCAGCCATAGATTGAAATAATGGAAAATAAGTATTAAGCCTTAACTATAAGCAATACTCATCTGAACACAAAGCCCCATCATAGTGTGTGTGTGAGTCTTCCAGGAGAGCATAACCGAATGCTTTCCTTATGTCACCATCAGAGCAAAGATAAATGTTTATTACACACTATATGAACACATGTTTGCAGAATAATCTTCATTATGACTGAAGCATTGGACTGTTCAGATTTTCTGGCTAAATTGACCTTTTACTGTGTCTGTTCCAACACATGAGCAGTACTGCCCACACTGAAATGGATGAGCAGTGCATCATGAGACATTAACATCTTTCTGTTTATCTGATTTGTTGTTTTTTAGATTTATCTGTCTTAGTACCCATAACCACCAAATATATTCCTGATGTCAGAACGCTGGCATGTGAAGGGCATTTGTTCAAACTGAGGTGAAATTCACATACTAGTTTTTAATTTAATTTTAAACCACATATATATAAAATGCTGTTGATCTAAACATTTGTAAAAGGTTTAAAGTGTAGATAAAAAATATTTATGATTTTTGGGAAATTTTTACGTTTACATTTTATGTGCTAGTGTTTTTTTTCAACCTATTCAATCTTAAACAATGAATCATAAATTAAAATTCAATAAGTTCAAATCTATTGATGACACCTAGTATTTTAAATTCATAATTAAAAACAAAGAAAGGTAAATAAATTTTGTTTTTGCATTTCTAATGTATTCCTTTTTCATAGTAGAAAGTCAGGAATCTTCATCTTTTCATATAAAAGTGCAATGCAAGGCAGCTGTATTATCCAGAGATAACTGCATCAGTGATAACTTTGTGGACTTTCATTATTTTAAATGTATTTGACTTGTTAGCAGTTATTTCTTTTGTCCATTAATCTTATAATAATATTAGGTATAATTAAGTAGCTTTATGGAGGCCAGTGTTGCCGTTTAATTGTTATGGAGATTTGATAGTTGTAGTCAAGTTATTTCAAATATGATGTTTACATGACATTTGCTATAGTGTTGGCATATTCCTGAGTGC
>JAZGTJ010002770.1:18500-39849 GCA_036877575.1 Botia almorhae | reverse complement strand
GATTTCACCCCCTCCCCAACTGAACTAAAATACAGTAATGAAAATAATTGTGCTTCATTACTTGTGATCCAGCGCTGGGTAATTGTCGTTATGAACCATGCCTTGTAATTATGTTCTAAATTAAATGTGACCTTGAGAGAACTCATGCGCTTGTCCCCCATTCCGTTTAATGCAGCATTTTCCTGAAACGGTGTGCTTTGTAATGGAAATAGCAGCCATTTTGTTTGGTCTTCTCTTCCTTTTCCTTTAACAGTTGCATCGATTTACACATTTTAAAGTTGAGTGGGTACAGAAGGAGAAGATAAATAAAGTGGTTTTATTACATCCGAAGTTGGTTGTGTTGTGCTAATTGTGTTGTCATGAACCAAAGAGGGCTTACATAACCTTTGAACTGCTTTGAGTGTTGGTTCATGACCACCGTTCCATATTGCCACCTGAAGTTAAGGGTCTGTTCTTCTGCACGGTGCACTGTTAATGCGCACATATGTAGCCAAAGCACAACGTAATGACCAATCGTCTTCACAGATAGCAATCAAATGACTTAATAATGAGATTTTGTGGATTAATTAATTCACAAAATGGATTAATCAAACCCATTATGATTTCTTTTCTCTTGTGATCAGGTGATTGCTTCAGACGTGCTGCCAGAGAAAATGTTTCTGCCAGTGCAAAATTCAGATACCCAGCAGACAATGACCGGTCTAAACACTAATGAAACCAGGAGATTGGATGGTTAGTGTAAAAATTATCTGAAACTTAATTTAACTTAATTTCATTTTAATTTAGTAGGAATAATCATAGTGGTTTATTATTATAAAAATATTCCCATTTAAAATGGAATTAATGAATATGTGTTCTTTAATTACTATTTTTTTGGTAGTTATTTTCTTGTTTGTTATATTTTCATAGCAATCCTTTTTCTCATTATTCTTTAGAAATTTCCACGGATGCTGAACCTGAAAGAGGTTCCACACCTCAAGAATCAGCAAAAATACATAAGCAACCATCAGATGATGCAGAATCCACCAAGGAGAACAATGCTGCTTTTCCTTGTTGGCAGAAAGGCTGCAACAAAGTCTTTACATCATCAAGTGCACTCCAAACACACTTCAACCAACTCCATAGCCAAAAATCTCCGACCGCAATATCAGACCGACATATTTATAAGTACCGCTGCAATCAGTGCAGTCTAGCTTTCAAAACCCCTGAAAAGTTGCAACAGCATTCTCAGTATCATGCGATCAGAGCTGCGACCATGTGCTGCCTCTGCCAACGTAGTTTTCGTACTCTGCAGGCACTTCGAAAACACCTTGAGACAAACCACCTGGAGTTAAGTGAAACCCAGATACAGCAGCTTTACGGTGGTTTAATAATGAATGGGGAGTCCCTGCTTTCTAGAGACCAAGCTTTTGGTGAAGAAGAGGAATCACCAGAGGAAAATATGATAAAAGATGACGAAGAAAGTGATTTGGAGGAGAAACTAAGTCCTACTGACCATGATTCAGGTTCAGTTAAAGACAACCCTGAATGTGACCTTAAACAGCCTGTTTTTTCACTTCGAAAAAGCTCAAATATCACAATGGAGAAATTCCTGGATCCATCGAGGCCTTTCAAATGTACAGTTTGCAAGGAATCTTTCACCCAGAAGAATATTCTCTTGGTTCACTATAACTCAGTGTCACACTTACACAAACTTAAACGGTCTCTACAGGACACATCAGCTGGCTTGCAAGAACCTGTCAACAGTACAGACCACAAACCATTCAAATGTAGCATTTGCAACGTAGCGTACAGCCAGAGTTCAACCTTAGAGATTCATATGCGTTCTGTCCTGCATCAGACCAAAGCTCGTGCATCCAAGGTCGATTCATCCAGCTCAGAATCTGTTAACCCTCTCCCAGGCAAGACAGTGTCTTGTACCCCTGCAACCTTGAAGCCTGTGACTTCCATAACCAATGCTGGCCTAAGCCACAAACAAAACCCTGAACAGCATGCAACGCCTGCAAACACAGAGACCAGCCAACCATCAACATCTGAAGTCAGGAGGAAGTTGGTAGACATTGTTGATTCAGCTGCTAAGCAACAACAGATGTCATTGCAGCAGCCATTACAGCAACAACAGCAGTTAGCCAAGGCTCAAGCCCATCTCCAGCAGGAATTCCAGAAGAAGGCTGCCCTTCTACAGTCCCATTTATTCAATCCTGCACTTTTACACCCCTTTCCTATAACAGAGGCGCTCCTTCCAGTGCAACCACAGCAGCAGTTGCTTCTTCCTTTCTTTATTCCAGGAGGAGAGTTTCATATAAATCCAGAGCTAAATCTAAAGAACTCCCAATCCCCCAAGAACCCAAGCACATTAAATGCTGGAAATGATGATACTGCTGAGTCTTCCGAAAAGGATGGTCTGATAAATTGTCCTAAACAGAAACTAAACAGATCTGATTTGACTCAGCTCTATTCAGATGGATCTCAGCGAGAGAAATTTGCTGTTTGTCCTGAAATGAATGAACAGAAACTGTCAACTGATTCACAGTGTGAGAAGGACACAGTTGGTCAGAACAATAATGAAGATCCAGAGGAGATGGATGCCCTGGTTACTAATGTCAAAACAGATCATCTCAAAGAACGTGAAGACCTAAATGAAGAGGTGTTATGCAATGAGAAAGTTATAAATGAGTTCCTTCCACCCAGGATAGCCTATGATGCACCCGGGAATGCTTCAAAGGCTTTGCTTGAGAACATTGGCTTTGAGTTAGTTATGCAGTTCAATGAAAATAAGCAGCGATATCAGCAAAATCTTGCTGAGCCTCTACCAAATGGTGTCGGGGATGTATCTAAAGCCAAAGCAGTGGATAATTCAGAGAACATAAAGAAGCTGGAGTGTGAGTCCTGTGGAAAGCTTTTCTCAAATGCACTGATACTGAAGAGCCATAAAGAGCAGATTCATCATTCCATATTCCCTATCAAGTCATTGGAGAAATTTGCCAAAGACTACAGGGAGCAATACGACAAACTCTTCCCCTTGGGACCTGCTACTCCTGAGGCTTCTCCTGCCTCTTCCCCTTCTCCCTCACCTCCAGCACCTCCTCTCACTTCAGTGGAGAAACCTCAACAACAACCAGTGCAGCCAGTGTTACCTGTTTCTACAATTAGCACTACTCCTGCAACTGTCTCTGTTCCCCAAATTAACGCTCCATTAACTCCAGTTCCTCTATCCATGGAACTGCCACTCTTCCCCCCACTCCTGATGCCTCCATTACCTTTGCAGGCTCTGACTCCTCAGGTTCCTGTTCATCTTCCACCAGTGGAGGCTGGCCTGACACCTGATTTGAGTCAGCTCTATCAACAACAGCTAACTCCAGCCATGTTACAGCAACAAAGTAAAAGACCCCGAACCAGAATTACAGATGACCAACTGAGAGTCTTGCGTCAGTATTTTGATATTAACAACTCCCCAAATGAAGACCAGATTCAGGAAATGGCCAACAAATCAGGTTTGCCACATAAAGTCATAAAGCACTGGTTTCGGAACACTCTATTTAAAGAACGCCAACGCAACAAGGATTCTCCATACAACTTTAGTAACCCTCCCATCACAACACTGGAAGATGTGAACATGGATTCGAAGCCTTCCTCTCCTGATCCAACAAGACAAGAGTGTTATGGAGGGAGGAGATCTTCAAGAACCAGGTTTACTGACTACCAACTCAGAGTCTTGCAGGATTTCTTTGATGCCAATGCATACCCCAAAGATGATGAATTTGAGCAACTCTCTCACCTCCTCAATCTTGCCACTCGTGTAATTGTGGTGTGGTTTCAAAATGCACGCCAAAAAGCTCGAAAGAACTATGAGAATCAAGGAGAGGGAGGAAAGGATAGCGAACGTCGAGATCTATCTAACGACCGCTACTTTCGTACTTCCAACAACAGTTTCCAGTGTAAGAAATGCAGCAGCATCTTTCAGCGCATTTTTGATCTCATCAATCATCAGAAAAAACATTGTTACAGAGATGAGGATGAAGAAACTCTGTCTGAACTAAATGACACTGAGTGTCATAGTCCAATATCTGGGCCCTCATGTTTTACACAAGCAGCCACCTGCTCAAGCCCCTCCAGTTCCTCTGTGTCCAGCACTAATGTTAAGTCCACAGATGAGCATTTGCAGGCAAAAAATGACACTGGAGAGCCTAAATATCCAAGGGAAACAACATCTGACCTTAAACAGGCTGTAGGCTCCAATTCAGAGTTTGAGGAATTAGAAAACAACATGAAGCAGCCAAAGCCTCTCTGTGAGGAGAAACCAAATGCAAGCACAGAGATTCACACTCCATTACTTACTAAACAACAAAAGCTTCCCTGCACATCTCAAACAAGCCCCGCTCCTTCACAAAGCACCCAAAAGATTTTTAGTCCTTTAGAGATTTCTTCATCTGAACAGCAGCAAAAGCCAGTCCAGGACATAAGCCCTTATCAGTGCATCCAATGTAAACTGAGCTTCCCTTCGTTTGAACATTGGCAAGAGCACCAGCAAATGCACTTCCTTACTCAAAGTTATTTTCCCACCCCACAGTTCTTGGACCGTCCTGTAGACATGCCTCTTATGCTGTTTGATCCTACTAATCCCCTACTGGCAAGACATTTGCTTTCAGGTACAATTCCCCAGATAGCAGCAAATCCACCTGCAGTGACCTCCATTCCTGATTCAACCATAAACTCTCTGAAAAGAAAACTTGAAGAGAAAGTAGGGTCCAGTTCCATGGAAAATGACTGGGAAAATAACGGCGATGAACCCCATCGAGACAAACGCATGAGGACAACCATAACACCTGAACAGCTGGAGGTATTATATCAGAAATATCTTTTGGACTCCAATCCAACACGCAAGATGCTTGACCATATCTCCAGTGAGGTGGGTCTTAAGAAAAGAGTTGTTCAAGTCTGGTTCCAGAACACCCGAGCTCGTGAGAGAAAAGGGCAGTTTCGGGCTCTGGGTCCATCTCAGATCCATCGTCGCTGCCCATTTTGTCGAGCACTGTTTAAGGCACAGACCGCTCTTGCTGCTCACATACGTTCACGTCACTGGCATGAAGCAAGAAATGCAGGCTTTAGTGTTGCAATATCTAATATGACTCAAGATCAAGAAGGTTCTCATAAAGCAGATTCATTTGATATTGCTAGTTATTCTCAGTTTTCAAACACAGATGATCATCTAGATTTTTCAACTAGTAAAAGCATGGATATGTCCTCACACCAGCAGCGCTTGAGCCCAAAGCCGTTGAAGGGTGAGGGAATAGAAGATTTTGAGATCCCTTCCATGTCAGACTTTCAAACTTTTGAACAGAGCAAGCTAAATAACTGTGAGCCTACACCAAACATGACCCATAATATCACAACAGATGAAGGAAATGACTCTGTAGAGGAAAAACATGGCAGTATTGACCACATGTCACCCAACACAGAAAGAGAAGTTTCTTCAGAAAGTGATGAAAAGATGTCTTCTGGACTGGTTAGCCCAGCAATAAGTTTCAATGCAAAAGATTTTGATAATGATTTAGTCTTAGATTACAGTGAAAATTCTAGTCTGGCTGATCCAGCTTCACCATGCCCTGGTAGCTCCACAAGCTTTGACAATGACAGACACAGTCAAAAACGCTACCGTACTCAAATGACCAACCTGCAGGTAAAAGTCCTCAAAGCCTGTTTTAGTGACTATAAAACCCCAACAATGCTTGAGTGTGAAGCCCTAGGCAATAACATTGGACTTGCCAAAAGGGTGGTTCAGGTGTGGTTTCAGAATGCGAGAGCCAAGGAGAAAAAAGCCAAGCTTAGCCTTGCCAAGCAATTCGGTACAGAGAGTACCTCTATTGACAGACCTAAAACAGAGTGTGCCCTGTGCTCTGTCAAATACAGTGGCTGCCTGTCTATTCGTGACCATGTCTTCTCTCAAGAACACCTGGCTAAAGTGAAGGAGGCTCTGGGTGGCCAGATGGAGAGGGAGAAGGAATACTTGGGTTTAGTATCTGCTCGCCAGTTGATGGCTCAGCAAGAGATGGATCATCTAAAAAAGACAGGTGACATTCAAGGATCTAACCAAAATGCCCTTCAAAGCCAGTCTTTTGTGTACTCAAGTCTGCAGACACAACCCCCTGCAAACATATCAGGCAGTACCAGCACAGTGGTGGCAAGTTTTTCTTCTGTAAAAACAGGTATGTAGCTAACTTCTATAGTTTTTTATATATTAAAATCTTAAATCATAAGGTTAGAGAATATTGGTATCATAAAGTTAAAGGGATTATTCACCCCAAAATACCCTTGTCATTCCAAACCTTTATGGCTTTTTTTTGCATGTGATAAATGTGTCCAAACAATGGAAGTCAATTGGTGCCAGTGTTGGTTGGTTGCCAATGTACTTCAAAATGTCTTCTTTGTTTCCCCAGAAACAAAAAAGCCATACAGTTTTTAAATGACATGAGTAAATAATGGAGGAATTTTCAATTTGGTGAACTTTTCCTTTAAATGTGTTTCAAGTAAAAAAACACATTTTTACAGTTTTTTTAAATACAAAATATGATTTTTTAAAATCTCTAATTCTTAATTATTTGTTTTTGGAAGGTGCCAGTGAGCCTACTGTAAATGAATTGACCCGCAAGCCAGCCTCAATGTCCTCTTCTGCCATATCAGCGATGGATGACAAAGATGTAGTTAGCACAACCAGCTCTGTCTTGATCCCAAAGACCACACAACATGAACCGCAACTCCAGCTTCCCAAAGAAATTGACACTGAGAGTTCAAAGATTCCTATGAACACCACTTCTTATTCCAGTAAAGAGAAGCCAGACTCCTCCAGACCAGCTGCATCTACTTCAAATATTGCAAGAGAACATGCCATGGATCCAGCTCAACTACAAGCTCTTCATGCAGCAATGAAAACCGACCAAGCTGCTTTGCTCCCAAGTCCACTTCTGCCCTACATGATTCCTGGGTTCCCTCCACTTTTCTCTCCCCATATCCCCACACCTATGTCTGGTGGGCTCTTTCAGCCCATGTTTGGCATAGACAGCATGTTCCCGTATGGTTCAGTCTTGCCACAGGCTTTAATGGGGCTGTCCCCAAGCTCCATCCTCCAGCAATATCAACAAAATCTGCAGGGTGCACTGATGCAACAAAGACTGCAGTTGCAACAAAAACAGTTAGTGCAGCAACCAGAGAAACCAAAATCTAGCCAAACCTCCGCTCGCCTTCATGCAGATGATGACAACAAAGGACCTGGCCTGAATACATCCAAACATGACAAGAAAAAAGGCACACCCAATGTAACAGATTCACCCTCTGTAAACTCTGTCAACACTAAGCAGCAACAGCTGGATGATAACGTTCTTCTAAGCCACTGTATTGTTTCCAAAGCAGTTTGTAAAGGGGAGCACAAGGATGGTCAACTTTATGACTGCCTTGCCTGTGATGTATCTTTCAGTAGGGATGCAGAGCTGATCAAGCACCTGGAGAACCCTCAGCATGGACAAAGAGTGGCAGAGAGACTGAATTCCAAAGAGCATGCTTTTCCTCAATTACCTCACACCCGTCCCTCATCTACCTCTCAGCCAGACCCAACCAGTGAACAGAAATCCTCTTCAACTGCCCAGTCTTCTTCAGAGAGTCCCTCTGCAACCCCTCTCCCCACAACGATCAGTTCAGATATACAACGTCCTCAAAGTTCTCCCTCAACTTCAGCTTTACCTGAGACTCCCCAAAGCTCACCGGCTTCTCTCTCACATCACAATCTCTCGCCTTCAAATGTTACCTCAAGCCTGACAAGCCTTGCAAAGACTTGTCACATGAAACCAACAGACTCTGCAGATGGATGTTGCGACAGCAACGAGTCAGAGGAGGGACAAGACACAACATAATATATCGGAGCAGGAGGTTTAATGATTTCCATAAAGGCTGGTTTTATGGCTGGGCCAGCCTCAGAGGAAACTTAACAATAAAAGCAGAAGGAAGGTAAAATAAAAACACCACTGTAAATTACACTGGGGGGAAGACATAACCCACAGCTAGTTTGACAGACTGTTTTAAAAGGACTGAATCCTGTAGGATCTAACTTGCATTACCAGTGCTTGTAACCAAAAAACAAGTGTCAGTAGAATGTTTTTTTCCATTTCAATATGCTGGTTTTTAACTAAAACTTGAGTATATGTAAAACTATTTGGAAACTAAAGGGTGCACAGCTAAAGACTGATGAAGAACCTAAGATGGTTTCGTTATTACCTAACTAACCAAAAGTCTGTTTATAACGCAGAAGTTTTAACAGACCCTCACAAAACACCCACATTATTTTTTGCCCTGTCAAGTGTTAAGATATTATAATATTGGCTTAACGAAGTGATGTATTGTATTTTGATGTTGTCTTCTCTCAGGTCAACAGCTCTCAATTTTGTTCTTTTACCAATAGACATACCAATAGAAAATATATGAAGCCCAAAAGAAAACTTGTAACGAATGAAAAATTGCGTAAAATTGCAACTAAGCTTAAAGATTTTTTTGTGGACATTTAATTGTCCAGACACAAAGCAGACCATTGTAAATTGTGAAAAAGTATGGTTTAGGTTTTCTTTCGTTTTGAAAAATGACAAAAAACATGTGTTAATGATAGATACCTGTATGACATTTTGGTGTTGCGTAGATTGTTGAATTCAAATGACTTAATTGTATGGTAGGTTTAAAACAAATTACTTGTATATTTAACTTGTATTGTCCCAGTCAAAGACACTTGAGGCTGTGTAGCCATGCTCATGTTAAAACATAGCATTTACCCACTAATGCTGTTGAAAATTGTCACTGTACAACCAACGTCCTCTCCTGCACTGAGCCAAGTTAAAAGACCCTATCTGTGTATGAATTAGATCCATGCACATGTATATCCATTGTTTTCTATTTGCGTTCTCTTTGTAAACAACACATTTCAGTTGTGCACTTATTTTTTCTTTCCGTTTTGCCTTCAGTACTGTAATTTCAGTAGTACTTAATTTTTTTATCACTATGCGGTATTTTATTTCTTACCGTTTCTGCACTTGCCATAAATAACAATAACAATGTCAATATAATGAAACAATAATAACTTACAGTATTGCTTTAAAGGAAAATCCAAAGATAAAGTAGTCTTACCATTGGTGCATACAAAGGATGGGAAAAAAAACCTTTATACTTAAGAAAATATTACTGTTTTTAAGGAATGGAAATCTTTTTAGATGATGGAGCCAGCTACAAGAATACTGTTTTAGCTAACTTATTAGAACATTTGTGACCTCATATATGAAACAACCAGAGAACCAAAAATAAAAGCAGAAAAACAAGACAGAAAGCTCACTCTGAGAATATGAGACAGCACTGTTGTGCAGCCATTGTAGTTTGTATTATAGAAGTGGAGATCATACAGTTTGCTCCTCTGTCTGGTCGTTCTTTTTGTCTGGTTATCTCGTTTGATTTCCTTTTGTATTGTTTGTTCTACTAAATGTACTGGGTCTAATTGTCGAGGAAATAGAGTGTGCTGCTAATGTAGGTTTGTACTAAGATGCATGCTTGATTTTGCTTTTTGCTGAAGCTTTAATGGCGACCGTCAGTAGCCGCAACCCTCGTCCTCGTCTCGCCGCAGCTCTGTCCACACGACTAAAGACTGTGATTCTCCGTGAACTACATTATGTACTTCTAGCCAACCAATGTTAAAAACCAATGATGTTATATTTATACAAAGTTTGCATTCCAAATATCACATTGTCATTTTAGTTGATTGTTTTTTGTTATTTTTCTTGTTGTTGTATTCTGCTTCTAAGGGGACTGTAACATACGCTCTCACTCCTGAGGATGGACTTGCTGTGAGAGATCGTGTTGAGCCCTTCTCTGTGTGTTCCTGGATATGTTATTACTGTAGCGATGGCCAAATAATGTACGTTCACAAAGCACTTGGGTTTATTCATGTGACTCACTGGGCTAATGTCTCCTGTTCTCTTATATACAAGCATTCAAAGTGAATAAAATCTGTTTTCTTTTAATAAATTGGCATGTCTTTTAGTCTTCAGAAAGATTGAGGAGTCTCTTTCAGGCCTGGAAAGCCTCTTTGTTAAGGTAATGTTTTTTGACTTTCTTGTCTGACAAATTGAAGGTTGAAGGTAACGTCATATTTTCACCAGAATGCGCACCAAATTTGTCGCGATCGAAGTTGTGTGATTTGATAATGTGTGTTTCTGCTACATACCTAATCAGATTG
Organism: Botia almorhae; assembly: GCA_036877575.1. Taxonomy (NCBI): domain Eukaryota; kingdom Metazoa; phylum Chordata; class Actinopteri; order Cypriniformes; family Botiidae; genus Botia; species Botia almorhae. Next base: position 29,588 of record JAZGTJ010002770.1, on the reverse strand, counting down.
CGTGCACCCTGTACTCTGCTGAGCCGGTGTTAAAGGAGACGGGCAATCAGCCAAAGCACTGGAAATCAATGGAGGTTAAACGAGACAAAATCAATGCAGTGAGTTCAAACTGAGATTCAAGTTCACGTGTATTAGTGAGCAAGGCCGCAACCGCCGTAAACATCGAGAGGAGCATACCGTCCCGCCTTCAGTATTCAGAGGTCAATCAATATGGGTTTTCAGTGGCATACTCTTACCGTTTTACGTTACGCTTTACGTTATTAACAATGTTAAAGATACGGCATTTTGTCTGCCCACTTTGTGTGTTTGTGAGAGATAAAAGTAATGAAGACTGCAGCTAATGTTAGGTAAAGGCGTAAATGGAAACCTATTTGATAATGTTCTAAAAATGTTATGAGGTAATGTTTTTAAATCGATTATATACAACGTGAGTGCTATAAGAATACCCTTGTTCCTGTTTTTTCATCGCAATAATTGCTCATAATATTCAAATAATGTGCATGTACACTGTAGGTGAAGCGATATTTTATGCATAACTAACGAGATTCAATAATACAAACGAATGTGGAGCGTTCTCGTTTGTCGCATGGGTTCGCATTCAGAATAGATGGACGAGAGTGTGTGATAGTGTGTCGTACTGGTAGATGAGGTCTAAATCACATCACGCCTCTGGATGATTTGAACATCTCATTAAGAGAGAGACTGGAGGGTGATGGGCAAAACTCAGCTGGATATCTAAGGGAGAACGCGGAGAGCTGTTTGATTGTAAGGACCAATTTTTTCGCACCCACTGCCACTGTTTCCGCGAAAGCGTTTTAAATGCGCCTCGACATAAAAGTTCCCTTTATATTAGGCTTTACCATAGATTAAGACGAGGCTTAAGATTCGCGAACTGTTACTTTTTTCCATAGTGGTATTCCAAACCTCCCACCCAAAGAGCTTTACCGCCGTATTCAGACCAATTACTCCTAGTGCGCATCATAATCCCGTCTGAGCTGAAGGTAAATCACTGCATAAACGAATCAATACGCACTAATTGTTTTTTATTGTACAATTAGTCCACGGCTTTGCGGAAAACAGAAACCATTTCCCACTAATGACTCTGTGCATCTGCGCATCCCCTCATCGGGCTGTTGAGGTCCAGATGATTCTATAGAATGATACGGGTTCGAGTGGGGGCTGCACGTCATTGGCTGCCCAGGAAGGTTAATTGCCTTTGCATTTAACATGCTAAATTATTCCAGTTTGCCTGCATGGCATTAGGGGCTGCAAGGCTCCCCCCACAACCGAGGTCAGACCGGACCAGTCATTAATTAAACTTGTGACATTTAGCTAGATGAGTTTCCTCAGAGTGAGGATGATATTATTAATATTAACGGCCCTGTGTGAATAGACGCTGTAACCGACCGTGTTTTTTTATTGCATCAGATAGATTGAATCTTTCTCGAGCAGCAGGTTTTGAAATGAAATTCAGGGTGGGATATGGAGATTCCGCCTCATGCATGCTTGGTGTCAAAGCTAAAGGTGATGCGTCAGGCGGTTCGTGTGTAAAACCTTGTTATTTGGAAGGCGCTTAAAAGGTGTTTTGTCCAAAGCACTTTTGAGAATTTGTAAGTAAACAAAAAGAGGAGCGTGGCATAGCGCAACAATGCATTTGACTGCGTAACGGCATAATGCAGCAGACAATTTGTGTTTGTGTGCTTCTGAAGTGCTAATGGAGAATCATTTGTGTAATTTATGTGGACCTAATAGATGCAAAATGCAGCAGTGTCATTGCTTTTGCATGTCAACACATTAACATGGAGATCGTCTGTAAAAATTGCATTAAAAGGAAAGCCCACCCGTGTATCATAAACAAAGTGGATTGTGATGCCGTTGTACCTTCGCGAGACCCTTCCCCCCATCTCATTGGTTTTAATACTGGGCAGCGCTGGGCTGTGGAGAGCATTTCATCTCCTCTAGTGTTCTGATAGATGGGCCCTGCTGATACATGATCTATGATGTATGCAGAGAAAGGCCAGCTCATCTTTATTCATGAGCTCAGAGCTGCGATTTCTTCTTAAAGAGACAGAGTCCCAGATTCACCACACCAACGTTTCAGCCCGATAGCACATTTCCAACGTTGTGATTTTAAAATTTTACCGAGGGTTTTTTTTTAAGTGTAAAGAAAATAATGTTTTCCTCCCGATGAAGTTAAATGGATATTGTTTGCTTCAGATTTCATCAATGCTTTTCACAGAAGATTAGCCCGTAGTGGCATTATCGTTATTTTTCAGTTGAATCATTAAGAGATTCACGGACTGTGCTTCATGTTGGTTCTCCTCACTGAAGCAGATCGAGGTGACTATAATGATCTCCCAGAATCAGAGACAGGACTGTCTCTCCAACTCATTAAAACCAGCACTGTGCTACTTAAGACAATGCACTTAGCACGAGAGTGCAGCGAGATTGGAACGGCGAATTCGACATGCCTTTTTCTATCTGTATTTCATTTAAGAAACTCATTAGATGCAAAACAGCAGGGTGTCACCTGTTATCTTTCTATTTCTGGAAATGGGCTATATTGTTTCTGTTTTCTCGCGCGCGCCATTAAAGTATCTTCGCCGCAGTAGACGTTTAGAAGGGAACCCGCTAGCTATCTGTCTCTGAAATGACTTTTTAATGGCCGACCAGATTTGCTCATCTATCACAGGTCTGCTGCGCTCTCGATTCTCAGATAAACTCGAATAAATTCGGTTACTAATGTTCATGCGGCCGCCGCTGCACTGTTCCATATGCAGTTCTTTACTCAGAATGGCAGGAAAATTCATCTGTGTGGGTTTTTCTCATACAGAATCGTTCGCTCAACAAAGTCAGGTTAAAAAAAGCAAGAATAAATAGCAGTGAACCAGGGCAGCACCGAAACGTTGCTCTGGTTACATTCTCACTTCAGTCTGGAGGATTCTGTATCATAAAGTTCAAATGATGCAAAACACAGTGACTACAAAGTGTATTATTTTTAATGTAACACAATATCGAGTATTTGCACATATTTTCCATGTATAATGTAAGTCGTCATATTTTGTTCACTCTTATGTCTAAAACGCATATATTTAAATAGGGGGAAGTTGTGGACTACTGGTTAGAGTTGCTGGTTCGATTCCCAATACCAGCAGGAAACAACTGAGGTAACCTTGAACATGGCACCTTATCCCCAATTGCTCCCTATGTGCTGCAGTGCTGCCCACTGTTTTGAGAGTGTGTTTGCAGTGTGTGTTCACAACTCACAACTCCAATGTGTGTGCAGTAACTGAATGGGTGAACTGCAGAAGACAAAACTCAAAGTGGACAAACATTAAACTTAAAGACTTTGGTAAACAGGCTTTTCACTGTGATATTACTGTGATATTATGATATTATTATGATATTATGATTGTCATTGCAACCGAGTGATTAACTAGTAATGTAAGTTTGGACATGTTTATGTTTACTCTATGGTTTGATCTGGTTTTGTTTTTGTAGTATAAAATACATTATTATTGACACTTTGTGGATACATAAAAGTGTTTCCAAAGCATTGTATTTTGGTTGTGTGATATAAATTTGTAACATATAATGAAGTGGATCAGAGAATGCCACATTCACACTTTTGCTGAGTAAGATGCTTTTTTCCCTTTGTGGTTTGTGCTGCCAGTTGGATGCGGTCGCTCTGTAATATTTCGGGTGAGCATATGTTTCTGAAGGGCAGGAACTGAGCTATCATGTTGGTGGAGAGGGGGCGTTGAGGGGAGCTTTTTAAGAATCACGCCTGTGAAATGAGATGCTAATTAGAGGCAGCAGGGGCATAAACGAGCTAAGCGTGGCTGCCGCAAAAATCTCGCACTGATATGATAAATTATGCTAAATCTTTGACCCTTTGACCCTGTGGAGTCTGGCGCATGAGGGGTTGGGTTATATGGTTTTGGGACCCTCACCCTGTATGCAGTGTGTGGCTCGGGACAGGTGGTGCAGTGGGTTTGGGGACAATGTCCATGTTTGAGTGAGAGTTCTGGAAGGTTTTAGCAGGTAGCTAGTATGCAGGGCTTTAAGGAGAAGCTGACACAAGTAGAGACAGGGACAGCGGTTGACTCCAACCAAGGTTGGAGAAGTACAGCAGTGGGGAGTAGGCATCTTTTCAAGGGTAGCTCTTGCGAAGACATTAGCATAAGAAAAGTATTCAGTGTAGTGGTTGCGCTGAGCTGTCCGCATTTGATAACAACAAGAAGCGTGCCAGACAAACGCACACTTAATCGTACATGACATCTCACCAGGTGGTGGCCAATGCCACATGTCTTTTGCTTATTCTAGTTTTCTATCCTTTTTTTCCTCTTTAAAAGAGGATAAATCCTTGAAGTGGCATTTGGCACCGAGCAAGGCTTGGTGTCTTGGTCCGTACAAAAGCTTGGATTAGGGCTTTCGGCTTCTGGCTCTTGTTTCATTGTTTACAGTGTCAGAGAAACACTGGCTGTGTTCTAGCCCGTTCCATGGCAGCCGAGTTAATATACGAATATTTTAAAAAATTGTATATTAGAACCCCCTGCATACCCGCTCTGTCACTTCTTCATTATATATGATGGATAGCCCAATTTAAAAAGCTGCTGAGGGAGTCTAATTTAGGCATGAGATTTTTAACGAGATTAAACATTTCACATTCATAGCGGGTAATCGATGCAGACATTTCTATCATACATAGTCCTTGCTGCTCCAGTGTTTACATACAGATTTAAATATATCCGTCAGAGAGTAATTACATTACAGTCACATTGGAGAATAGCCATTCTTGGGTTTGGTGGTTGGTCACTCTTATTTACTTGCAGTGTACTTAAGGAATATTAAATAAGTATGATGTAAACATTGTGAGGTCAGCGTAGTGTAGGAAGCATTTCATGATATTCTATCAGCTTGTTTTTGCCATTTTCTGTATCTGTTATGTTTCATTTTTGTTTACCTTCCAGTTTTATTTTATTTTTTTGTTTTGCTTCCCTTCTTTTCTGTTTTTGTTTTCCTTCCCTCTCTGTTTCAGTTTTGTTTTGTTTTCTGCCCTGTTTCAGTTTTGTTTTGTTTACTGTCCTGTTTCAGTTTTGTTTTGTTTACTGCCCTGTTTCAGTGTTGTTTTGTTTTCTGCCCTGTTTTAGTTTTGTTTTGTTTTCTGCCCTGTTTCAGTTTTGTTTTGTTTTCCTTCCTGTTTTTTGTTGTCCTTCCTGTCCTGTTTCATTTTTGTTTTCCTTCTCATCCTGTCTCACTTTTGTTTCTCTTCCCATTCTGTTTTATTCTTGTTTTCCTTTCTGTTTTGTATTCCTTTCATTCATTTTTCCTTATTTCTGTTTCTGTTTTGTTTCTGTTTCACTTTCATGTTTACGCTTTGCATTCCATTTGGCTTCCTTTCCAATTTTCTTCTCCTACTGTGTTTGTCATTATGTTGGACTGTAATGGAAAATTTCTAATTTTCCTAATCTCCTCTCAACTCTGCATGCAGTCCTCTTCTTTTCTTTAATGGACAATATTGCGGTGGTTCTCTGGTGGTCTGTTGGCTGGGGCATGATTTATTTGAGTTATGTGTGGATGTCCAGTGTAGAATAGCCCATTGTATTGAACACAAAGAGGAAGGCCAGTCTCTGCAGCCGGGCAGATGGCTCATCCTGGAATCAGAGACAATAGTCCTCACCCAGAGTTCTTTTAAAAGAACCCAAAGAGCTGCATATTAATCACGCATATATTAAACTGGTGGCCGGTGGTGGACTTTACACACTCCTAAACATTTTAAACATAAGAATCTGCCTCTAAACTAACAGTCGCATATCCAGAATCTCTTATCCTCCTCGAGATTGTTTGCGATTATTTAATATCCCAATGCATTGGCACGAAATATCTTTATACATGGAGTAAGACAATATAAATGCTATAAAAGAAATATTCGCTCTTTCTTAATACAATTGTTGATGCAAGCAAACAATTATATGCATTTTGTTAAATACTTATAAAAACATACTAATGTTAGGTTGTTCATTAGAATGATGGAATGTTTTACCAAAATATCCCATGATCATCCTTATGAATTTATTAGAAAATATACATAACATACACCCCTTGTAAAGTGACTGTACAGTGTGTATTTTAAAAATTCCATTTATAATTTACAATAAAGTTAAGTAGCTGCTTAAGATCCAATCTGTATTTTGAAACAACGCCCTTATTTCTCGTCGAGCCGCCCTCTCCCCCCTCGCGTCCCTCTGCAGGTGCGTGGACAATTTAATGAGATGCAAATGAGATATGCATACAGCCAATCTCATGTGCCGTGATTAAGCGCAGGATATTAACCATTCTCTCTCTCTCTCTCTCTCTCCCTCTCTCTCTTTTCATGTTGTAAATCTCATCCTCTGCTCTGTCACTTCATTACAGAACTGCTGCAGCAAAAATATCCAAAGGATAAAGAAAAAAAAATAGTCCTCCATTTTGGGACCCAGTGCATTTGAGAAAGGTCCTGCCTGATTCTCTACAGTTTCCGGCTCTTTGGTGCTGGAGATTAAAGGAAGTCTATAATACAGTGAAAGTGTATCTTCCATTTTCTCTCCCCCCCACTGTTGCCTTATTCCCCCCTTCCTTTGTCTGCACCGCTTTTGTGTTTGTTTTTTTGGCATAATCCATTTACATAATAAAGATGAGGTAAAATTAAGATCCCCACAGGAGTAAAGACAAGAATCCCAGCAATATAAACCTCGTTAATAAGCGAGATTAGCATATCCGCGCGTAATTGTCCCCAATCTGTGCGAAAAACAGACGCAAAAAAGGAACTCTAAATTTAACAGTCCATTTCGCAAGGTGGTTAACGTCCAATTTGCGCTTGTTTACGAAAGGTTACGCTGAAAACAATGCCGGCTGTTTTAACAAATCCTCTGTCACGTCCAGGTGCCAGTGTGAAGCGCTGCCAATGCCAAATGCAAAACACAAAGGTGTGTAAATCCCTTCCTTCTGTGAGGCAGAGAGTAAATCTGCATTATTTATATTCCCATACAATGTCAAAGGCATTCAGTGAGAGACTGATTTCTCTCACTCTCAGCTGCATCTCTCTGCCTGATCTGATCTGAAGTCAGATTCAACAGGACATCTTAAGGGTCTAGAGCAGGTGTCCAAGCACAATGTCATTCACCACGGAGATTGCGTCCTCAGCTCCACAACAAAATCTTCAGCAGGTCCATAAAATTCCCAGCTAACAGGAAATGTTTTCAGAACATTGGCTAATGTTGAACAAAAGTTCTCTTAACGTTATCAAAAACGTTCTTGCAGTAACAGCAGAACGTTTTTTCACTTTATATATCATATATATCAAAACATTATTTCTTAAGCTTTTAATGAAACATTTTAAAAACATTACATGAACCGTTTGAATGGTTTGAAACTGTTATAATAACATTCTTATAACCAAACGGTAACTTTATTACAACGTCTAAAAAACTGGATGTTTTGAATGTTTCAAAATAACGTTTTTAATGTTTTATTACTTAATGGAAATGTTAGGGAAACATTCCTGCAACATAAAACTGTTAGCTGGGTACAAGGAGAAATTCCAAAAGTTTTTTAAAAAATCCTTGTGTATCCAAAAAAATCTGTGTGTATCTGCCTGGTAAACTTCATACTATCACTTCTCAGTACCAAAACTCCTCAGATGTTCCCCACAGTACTCAACATTTCCTGCTGCAAGACCACTGTGGAATTTATTCTGGGTTTTTGTGAGAGATGGAAGTCATATTCCATATTATTACGTGCAATTGCAATTTGATTAATTTAAGTCATTGCATAAGGCAGGGCCACTTTAGCTCCTCCCTCTTCCACCATTTGTAGTATTTCTTACGATCACATGATCCACAATGAGGCACATTTGGTAAAAGCAGATTTTGATTATTTTTCATTCTTCTTTTTTCTTCAATTCATCTTTTTTTTACAGACCCTGTTGAACATCAAGCAAATTTCGGCAGGGTTGGTGCAGAGCTGGCACGGGCACCGCATGACGTGTGGAGAGCTGATGTCCATTGCATTCCTTCAGTCTGCATCGCCCATCACTTTTGTTCTCACAAGTGTTCCTGCCACATTCCTCCTCACCAAATCTGTCACACTAATTAACCCAACAAACTCAGTGAGTGTTAATTAAGCTGTTGGATCACTGTGTTTGTCAATCTTGTTTTTGTATTTTGTCCCTGGGGCTCTTTGTCTTTGCCAAGTGGCACGCGTCGGGGGCCAGTTGCTGCAGAAACATGCTGGCACACTGCCATTCCCGAGCCGCCGCCAACTTCCCAACGGCATAAGGCAGCGCAGAAATCCTGGCACGCTGCCGAACATGCGTGCATGCCAACGGGAATAATAAGACAAGTTGCATATCTCCATTATGACAAAGCAGATGCGCTGGTGCCCGCTCGAGTGCCATCGACATCGGCGGCATGGGTCGCCGCAAACAACCCGCTTGGTATTTGCTCTCTGGTGGGCACGGAGAATGGTGCCCACCTACAGCCTGGCACGATCAGGAAGACAAAACACTAAATAAAGGAGAGAGAGAATTATGGGTTGTGACGAAGACATCTGCATTTTTCTGAAACGATAAAAGGATAAAACATGTTCGTTAGGAGGTACACCATCAGTTTAGCTGCAATTCAGCGTACACACTCTGAGCTTCATACTCACGCAGCTGCGGACGGACTGACGATGGAATCTTCAAAGGGCTTCAACTTTTGCATGCAACGCTCGTCAGTCGCAGGAAACATTTCATTTGGAGATTTGGCAGCAGGGCGATCCTTCGCTTTTCTTCTGGAATCTGTCTCTCCTCCTCTCCCCTCTGTAATGCCACCCTGCCTCCACGCCCTCTTTGGCACCAGCGCTGAGTGGATGGCACAGTGCCAACCTCGCAAAACCATCGTGTTCATTCGCCACGCAGCGTCGTCCCCCCACCCCCTCTAACTCTTTACCCTCTTTCTCTTTTCATCTCTCGTTCTGTCTTTGTACTTTAGATCCACACATTCTCTTTCATGTCAGAGGAGTGGAAATCGTTTCCTATATGTGACATACTGTATTTAAGCTCTTGGCAAACAAACCTAAGTGTTCATGCCCGTACTTGCATGCATGTTGTAACTTTTATGGTGCTTCTTGTTGTCGCTCTTCAGAACCTTTTCGCCATTCGGTTCACAAGTGCACTTTTATGTCCACTCTGATACCCAGTGAGACTTCACTGGGCCCCTACAAGTTGTTTTCCCTTCTGTTCTCCGTTCTATTCTTTCATTCGGAGAATGTGAGCGTGAAGCGTTTCGCAACAGGAGATCACTACGATGCAAATCAAGAGGATTTGCATATCGTTTAGTGCAATGTATATGCAAATGCTCTTTGTCATTTGTGAGTTTTCAGCTTACGTTTGCCTTGAAACCTCTTTTTGTTTTAAATTCTGTAATCTCCCCTCTGTTCCAGCTCTCTTTATGCTCTCTGTTCGCTTACTCTTCACCTATCCATTTCAGAGCATTCGTAAAGGGGAAATGCCACAGTGTCAAGATCTGCGATTATTGCGGGGTAAAGACGCTCACCCTGTGGGCATGTCTGCTTCGCTGGGCATCAAATCCCCAATGCACATCAGAGAACGCATGAATGTGTGGCACTCACACTGGCGGAGGTAAGCAAAATGAACGTTCTGTGCACATTACAACAGAATGTGCATCTATACACTATGAGAATAGGCAAAAAAAGTGTTTGTTTTTTATAGTGTTCCTCGGTTCTTTTGTTATGGCAGTTGAATAACCCTAGAATTAGGTTATATATCAGTCTGACATAAATTAATTTATCCTAAACACTACTTTTATTATCAAAATAGACACTCAACAGAAAATAACGTTGACAAAATTTGAAAAATGAGGGTCATTCAAAATCTTGAATATGGGTGAACACATGAGGATGCTGAAACAATTTAAAATTCCAGGCGTGATTTATTATGGTAATTTAATATTCATCAGTTTGATGATTTATATTCAGTGATTCAAGACAACATTGTCTTTTAAAATGCTTAATGAGGTCATTATGTTGCATGTTCATTTCTAAAATCTTTGGGTGAATCTGATAATGCTATAAGTGTCTGGAGCTCTCAGCACTGTTTAATGAATTTAGTAGATTTAAGCCTATTCCAGAGATTTCCCCATAATCAGTGCCTAAAACACTCAAAATTCCAATTTACAAGGTCCCCACACAGTGTTCACTGCTCCCTGGACACTAAGCAGGGCGCATCTGTAGATGTTTACTTCACATGAGAAAATTAGTTCATTTAAAATTCCTGCAATGTCATCAAACACAGACACCACTCGACTTAAAAAAACTATACAGTATAGTATGGCTATTTATAAAAAATATTTGTTCATATTCCAATTAATATAAATGGTATAATTTGTCATACTCAAAACACCTACGTTTAGTGATTAATTACTCTTGCAAGGTTTATGAAAATAAATGAGGTAAGGTTCATTTAAAAGATGAGCAGTATAACAATTACATATTTTGTACACTTTAAATTTGCACAGGACTGCATGGTAGAGAAAAATGTAGCTCTATAACAATCCCTACCCTGACTTTCATCAAATTTATTTTAACTGATATGGTGAGCAATGACAAATCATTTCAATTTTCCTCTCCACTTCCTGTGAAGAGACTGATTTACACTTGATCTCATTGCTGTTTGTAGGGCCCTTTGGAGTAAGCATATATACTTACTACATTTTGGACTTCACGCATGATTACTGTGATGTCCACTTCACAGGGCACTAACTGGGTTATTGAAACACACCCAAACATTGTGTAATATAGGTCTACCCCTAATGAACCATACATTATCTTTCCTCTATCCCTCCCTGTGCAAAGACAAATACAATGTTGCCTTAAATACTGTGAGGTTTGTGTTTTAAATACGGCTACAAAACTACAAGAGAAAATTGCAATGCTCAGTCAGATGATACAGGAACACACACACGCAATCACACACACACACACACACACACACACTCACTGCCTGCACGCACATTAAGGTGAATAACAGTAATGAGAGGCCAGTTG
>JAZGTJ010002770.1:0-18450 GCA_036877575.1 Botia almorhae | reverse complement strand
TATGAAAATAAATGAGGTAAGGTTCATTTAAAAGATGAGCAGTATAACAATTACATATTTTGTACACTTTAAATTTGCACAGGACTGCATGGTAGAGAAAAATTTAGCTCTATAACAATCCCTACCCTGACTTTCATCAAATTTATTTTAACTGATATGGTGAGCAATGACAAATAATTTCAATTTTCCTCTCCACTTCCTGTGAAGAGACTGATTCACACTTGATCTCATTGCTGTTTGTAGTGCCCTTTGGAGTAAACATATACACTTACTACATTTTGGACTTCACTTAAGATTACTGTGATGTCCACTTCACAGGGCACTAACTGGGATTTTGAAACACACCCATACATTGTGTAATATAAGTCTACCCCTAATGAACCATACATTTTCTTTCCTCTCTATCCCTCCCTGTGCAAAGACAAATACTATGTTGCCTTAAATACTGTGAGGTTTGTGTTTTAAATATGGCTACAAAACTACAGGAGAAAATTGCAATGCTCAGTCACATGATACAGAAACACACACACGCAATCACACACACACACACACACTGCCTGCACGCACATTAAGGTGAATAACAGTAATGAGAGGCCAGTTGGCCACACTAGAATATAAATCACATTTCCCATCAGCCTCTGCTCTGACCCTCGACCTCCACTCTGACATGGTGTTCAGGAAAACGTATATATGTGTGAGTGTGTGAGAGTGTGTGTGAGAGTGTGTGTATGTTCGTGTGAGTGTCGCTTGGTCGATAGCTACAGGATTCTTGCTCTTCTGCAGTACATTATTCTCACATCTGTCCATTAGAAGGGCCGCAGAGAGTAAATCTCACACACACACACACACACACACATACACACACACACACAACCTTGCAATAGACAGAGAGGTGTGATATTACTGTCAGATCACCACGGAATAAAACTTACCATGCATGTCACGGTGCTGTCAGGTAGTGTTGCCATGGAGATCAACAGCAGGTGTCTTTATTATGCGATTCTATCATGTTTGACTGATTCTCATGCATGTGTGTTGGCATGTTTGCTCATTCATGCACAAATACATGTGTGAGCTTGCATTTCTCTCCCTGACCGTTTATACACAGGACAAAGCAACACCCTAAATTTATTATTTTAGCACAGTTGTGCAATTTCTGATTGCATGCGCAGAGAGAACACTTTAGGCCATGTTTGTTTATTAGAGATTAGGAGCTTCTCTCAAAATGTATTCCGCTCCAAGATATATGGTCTGTGAAGTCGTCCTGGACTCAAATGAATATCATTACATCCGTCTTACTGCTGTGAAACAACAACAACAAAAACATTCTCAAAGAGAAATAAAGTCGCATTGCTTATTCATCAGGCGTCTTTCAAATCATGTGATGTTTTCTAGAGGAACGGAGAGGTAAGTTCAATATTAGCAGCTAATCTAAGGGACCACAACACTCTTCTGAACTGTTTTAATAGTGAGCTTATTTACATATGATTACAATTGTACAGGAGAATAGAACAGCAATAAGCAATATGAAGACAGATACATTATGATGTACAAGTTACTTTAACAGAAACAGAAAATGCCACTAAAACTCTAGGTAACACAGTTATTAATGCAGAATTAACATGGTCAGATAAACTGTTGCTAAAATGTGATGCATGAATTTGTCATTTAGAAATGATCAAGTCCCTAAATATATATTTTGTCTTCAAAATTTACAAATATTTATTTATTTATTGCTGAGTTAACTGTTAAAGGTAATTCTTTAAATTTCTGTTCACAGCTTGTATGTGACCTGTTTTCCTTATAAGGTAAGATATAATGAATACATTTCCAAGCAAGAAGATAGAAACAGGAAAATAGACATTTGTAATTATTATTATATAATGCATGTTAGTTTGTTCTTCTTCATTACCAAATCTCTTTATTCCTTAATTAAACAGAGTTTAAGACAAGACATCTTTTTTAATCATACTTCAAAAGCGTCTTCTTTCTTTTTCTGCCTGGCTGAAATTAGGGCTAGTGCAAAAACAAAACAAAAAAATAATTACATTATCTGCAAACCTAGTAGTTTAAATAGTTAGTGTTTGACCTTAATGTACCACCTCATCAAAAAAACGTGTGATTTGTTAAGAATCTTACATCAGCTAATTGTTCATGCAAACATAGGAAAAATATAGACCTGGAAATAATACGATTCGTGTAATAAGGAAATCCCAAAATAAACGTATACACTCAGACGCATAAAAACAGGCAGGAATACGGAAATGATGGCGTCCCTGGAGGGCAAATTACATGGTGTTTGAATGTGTGTCTGTGAGATGCTGCGAAATGAATTTCTGCCTATAGGGAGTCAGACACGCGCTCCAAGTGAACAGAGAACAAAGGATTGCGCACTCTCGTGAATCCTCTAGTTCTCTGTGCTGTTCTTACTCTCTTCATTTTATATGCTTTTTCTTTGTCCATTCGACCACTTGAGTTTTTATGCGCTGTTTGGGTTTCTAGCAGCACCTCTTGGAAAACACAGAGAAACGAGCATATAAGCACACACACACACACACACACATACACATATGCTGCCATAACAAATAGTCACAAATAATGTCTGGCGTTTTCTCTCTTCTGTCTCTGTAGTCTGTGATATCTGTGCTGTGTTGTACGCCGCTGTCGGGCTGATTCTGCACTCATTGGCAGACAGTGACCTCCAGAGTACGTTTGTGAAACTGCAGTCTGGAAAGATTCCTTGCAGGTATTAGCCGGCAAACAGGGAACGTTCTCGTAACATTGGCTAACCTTCTCTCGACGTTATCAAAAACAGAAACGTTAATACGACGTCTAACAAACTGTATGTTTTAAACGTTCCTAAAACTTTTTGATAGAGTTTAATAACGTTACAGAAACGTACATAAAATCTAAAATTGTTAGTTGGGTCAACACCTAATCAGCTGTTTAAATATGAGGAAATTACTTCATTCTTCTAATACAACATCATAGCAACACCACTTCAAATTTAGGAAATGACATTCAGAGTGTAAAACCACACGAGTGCAGTGGAGGACTGAGAATGTGTTGTCACATCATCTGACAGTTTAACCATATAGTCTATAATACATGTATAAATGACCTGTAAATACATTTGAATGAACCTTTGATACATTAATAAGTAAACTAATTGCCTAATGTAATAACAGCTTATTATTAAATAAAATATAAACACGGAAATATTAACATTTTTGGTATTGAAAAATAATACATATAATCTATCCAATCGCTCAAGTTGAAATGTGGATTATGTTGCAGTAAGAGAATAATAATAATGTCCGGACAGAATTTATTTTTATAGCATTGTTTTGCTCTCACAACATAATTAGCAGTCAACATGAACGCACGGAAACGCAATCGACACATTACTGTATTTGTGCTTTGCTCTCCTCCAGCTCTGTCTCTTTAAAACCTCATCTAATATCTTTTATCTGTTTCTCTTTCTCTCTCTCTCTCTCTCTCTCTCTCTCTCTCTCTCTGTCACCTTCTCTCTCTTTCTCCCCTCCGTGTGTCCTTCCTGAAAGGCAGCAGTAATGTGATTTCAGTAATGTAATTTGTCTGCGTGTGTCAGTGTGCGTGCGTGCCTGTGTGTGTGTCAGTGTGCGTGCGTGCCTGTGTGTGTGTCAGTGTGCGGACAGTGAGGAGAAACTGGATTCACGCCGGATGATTTATGATGTTCGTTCCACCGTTTTTCTAAAACACGTTTCTCTTCATTTATTTTTAATCTTCAGAGCGATTAGTTCTCCCTGTCACCTGCTATACACAGTCTGAACAGACCGTTAATGAGAGAGAGAGAGACGAGAGAGAGAGACATACGCTCATAGCACGTGAAAAAAATCTGGAAAAGAACCAGAATGAATAGCAAACATTGCAGCATTAGATTTTACTCAAGATTGTGGGTGAAATCCCGATTGAGACCATCACCACCGGGAGATTCATGTCACTTGATACAGCCCATATATGAGCATTCAGTTAAACTGGAGGTCAGACTGAAAGCAACCAATTGAAATCAGTTCCTGCATTTCCATGGCAACATGCGCCGTACAGACTCCAGGTACATGCTTTGATAGCTTTATTTCCGTTACACATCTTATTATTTTCTTCCCTCACTATTCAGTATGTCTTTGCCTTTGGAATAATATGGGTTGTTAAACATGCATGTTAAGACGGTACAACCTATACGACTGTATGACTGACTACCACTCACAGCCTCTTTCTCATTCGTTCAAAATTATCCTGACTAAGGTTTACTGCTATTCTTTCAAAACCCTTAAACTTTAACCCAGAAGTCATCCTGTGTCATTTCTGCAGTACACATCACCTGTACCTCAAATAATGTAGCTGAGGAGAGGCGTGCTATTCCTTTTATAATCCATCTGACTGATCATTTTAACACAGCAGACCACAACAACTCTTTAATTATTAAGTCTGGGGACCAGAATGTATATAAACCTGAGGCTGGGCTCGTTTGGTTAAGGCCAGAAAGCAAGTAATACCCCAGAGAGCACTTGGAGAAGAAAAGCTGTCAAACCAGCTCCAATATTGTGAAGCCAAGTTTCGCATGAACAAACACCGCTCACTTTTATTTAAAAATCTCAGTTGTGTTTTTGTATGTCTTGGTTCCCTTTAGTTCTTAATTCAAAGGTATTTTCCCATGAATTGGTTCACTGCTCTCTCTCTCTCTCTCGCTCGCTGTAATCCGCATTTCTCTCAGCGGCCTGTGAGCTTTAAATAAAGACTTGATCAGATCATACGATGATGAGGTCACTGGTGGGGTGGGGGTGGAGGGGGGGCTCCGTTCTATTGATCTGCTGTCTGTTAGACTTGTTCTACCGTCTAAACATTATTGATTACACTGTCCTCAAGCACGGCCCTCTGTTCAATTTTCATTTTAAAGCTATTTGTTCCTCTTTAGAAAGGCTTTAGTCCACTTGTACGTCAATACACATGAAAGAAAAGATAGTAACATATTGTGTCTGTGTGTGTGTGTTTTCATGTCAAAGCTTTGAAGAGAAGTGGATGAAGTTTTAAATGTGGATTTATTACATAATCTTATTATTGTTCTTCTTTGTATTGTTATTGGCCATTATTTTGATGTCCATTATCCACTATCCATTAAAAAAAGACTGTGGACATCAGTAGGACATCATATCATTGCGTTCGGGCCGCGTGCAATGATTGGATGAACATTTTATGATCCTGTGCCTTCCACAAAAGATATATAAATATATTTAGACCACTTAGTAATTGCTGTCAGGATGTAAAGAGACTTTCAACCAGCATAACAACTTAATAACTGATTACATGTCGGTGTAAATTCATGTTGAATTTTAAAAATGGCATTTATTATTTCATGAAACCACTTTTCATCTGTTCTTCACCCGTGTTCTCAGATGTGGTTTGGGGAGGAATTACCCAGAACGAATATTGTTCATTTTTTAAAGAGTTTGTAGACCAGTGGTCTGGTGCTCTGCCTCCCAGACTCGTGTAGGAAGCTGTAGGTATTGTATGGAGGATGTTGTGAGGCATGAAATAACTGGGTTTTTCTTCTCACATCACACACTGAGTTTAACCAGAGACCCTTACAGCAAAGTGCCTATAGGTGTCACTGTTCCTCACATGTCAGTGCCTACAGCATATCTCAGTCCTTGAAAATAGTGTCATTAACGTAAACCAATTAAATGTACTTTTATTTCTCGAAATGATAAATATTAACTAACATTTTAATTATTTTGCTTGTTTTTATTCTACACACAATCTCATCCAGTAAGTTCATCTCCATTTGGTAAATTGTGTGATTTTTATGTAATGGACACAATGGCTTCAAGAAGTGACTTACTGGTAATGAAAGAAAACTCTTTAATACAGCCGTGAGTTGAAATGGTTGTTTAATAATGTTAATAGCTTCCATCACAGAAACAGTGTATTATGTAAAATAGCAGCTGTTTCCTCTTACAGGGCTCAACAAGAAGGATTTTTACAGGTCAGTAATGCAGATTTTTACAAATATTATTTTTCATGAAACGTTAGGCCTTCTAAACAAATAATGTGATCTGGGGAAAGATTTAATCCACTTGACAAACAACAGCATATGGTTTAAAATATTATAGCTTACTATTGTCAACTCATTCTAACCAGTATTTATCACAAATCATTCTCATTTGTTTTCTACAAATCCTAACCAATGTTAGATATAGCTAGCTAACATTAGACTATCAAAACGTAGCACTGACCTGACAGAGCGAGTGACAGTTTCATCAAATGGACCGTAACTAACTCTCCCCTCACTAGCCCCGGGTCGTTTGGCCATCCTTACTGTCAAAATAACACTGACACAGTCTTCAGTCACCCGGACATTGAGTATTATTCATATTACCACTTATTTTATCCTTGGCTTATTCCAAACAATGACAAGCTTTCCCAGGAACAGTGTAACAGCTATAAATGGGATGAAATTGTTACACTTGTAGTGTATGTTTGATCTCTGTGGCAACATAATTAACGTAACTAGCTCAACCCAAACGGATTAGCTTGTTGCATAGTGTCCCGTTCATGTGGTCCCCTCTATTCTCTGACTGTGGGTTGATGCGAATATGCATTTCAGATAAGAATGTCTACATTAAACCAACTACAAACAGAAATGTATTGGACAGAGAAATGCATGAGGTAATCACACACTCCAGCAGTATCTAGTCCTCTATAGATTTTATGTATCTCTCGTAAGACGCTTCATCCATTAATCCATCTAACTCCTCAGGTAGAGACACAGTCATCTTCATCAGCCAGCCTGCAAAGAAAATATATTACAGCAAATCAAGCACGTGTCCCGTTTAATTCAGTAAATGTCAGTCGTTACACATCACACATGACATGAACATCTTTGATTTAAAATGTAGTGCAAGTTATTTTAAAGGAATAGTTCACCAAAAATTGTCAACATTTTTCTATGGTCAATATAATATGATAGTTCCCCTGTAAATCTCTTTGATAGTGCTTTTTGTCCTATTGTAGCTTGTCCTTATTCACATTTGTTGCATGTAAAAGCGCCTGAACACTCTCTGAACAATCTCATTTTTGATTTCCACAGAAAAATACAAATGTTTTAAAAAAGTGAACTACCCCTTTAAGGTAAAGACTTCAGAAATGTATCACTGCTCTCACCATCTTTATAGCAGGACTTGTTCACCAGCCCTGGGTTATCTGCTAGTGTTTCGTTCACCTCTGTCACCTCACCCGTCAGAGGAGAGTACAACTCACTCGCTGCTTTAACACTCTCCAGAGCACCAAATTCATCTGTTAACACAGACAATAACAATCTTAATGTTTGAAACACATACGCTTACAAAATGATGTGATGGTTTTACAGAAGGTCTTACCTGATTGTGAGAGTTTTGTGCCTATTTCAGGTAGCCCGCAGTAAACTACATCCCCCAGTGCCTCCTGTAAGCATAAACGGTGAGTACACATCCTTTACATACAAAAGCAAAGCCATGCACGCTAGTCTAAAACACACCTGAGCAAAATGACTGATGCCCACTGTCGCCACGCCACTGTCCACGCGAACCCACTCGTGTTTGTCTGTGAACTTCAGCGCTGTGGAGCGACACAGAGAAAACGTAAAGTTTTCTGGATCAAGGTAGCACCGCAGGCCATCTAGATGTAACGTAACTATGACTTTTCCCTTAAACATACATGTACAGTTTAACCTACAGTCTGTCAGCTACCCAACACAGATCGATATATGCATTGAAAAGCTTTCATGTCCCGTGCAACTACAAGCTTAATCAAACTTTGCGCGTGGCACCTGTAAACGTCCATAAGTGTTAGTACCTGCACGGAATAGATTGGTAGTGCTAAGGGATCTTTTATAGCATGTCCTCGCCAGCAGTCTAGCCGGGATCAGCGGGCTTCTGTGTGGCAGTCGAGGCAAAGATGAGCTCAAACTGACAGCAGCCCTCCGCAACACGGTGCACATCGCCATCATTCCTGTGACGCGTATCTTAAAGGACGCCTGCGCGCTCAGATGACGTCATTACTCGAATGAAATGAATGTGCAGGCAAAGCATGCGTGACAATAGCATTTTTCAAAATCGTGATTTTAATACAAAATATATACTTTACACAAGGGTTCCATTTGTTAACATTGGTTAACCACTGCAGTTAACATTAACTGCCAGTGAACAATAAATACAGCGTATTATCTTTTTAAATCAAAACTTTTAACATTAATTATCTGCTAAAGGTAACAGCTGTTTATGCACAATGAACTAAAAGGAACAATTCGATTTGTATTTTAGACAAATGCATTAACCAACGTTAAAAAATATAACTATGTAATATATTTTGCCAGGTCTATATTTCAGATATTCACAATATTCCATAGTACTTGCTTTGTACTGTGCATACCACGTCTGTAAAGCAAATAACGGATAAAAAACAGATATATTTTACTATACAGTTTTGTTATTTTACCATAAAATCAGATCATGTTGATAGAGATGATAGTGCGCTCTTACCTGCGCGCAGGTGCGCCTCCTGATGCTGCAGGTGCGCGCAGGTAAACCACCCTCTTCCTCCGACCGTACAGAAGATGGACGTTTATCCTTCGCCGCTCTGGGACAAATTACATTAGTTTGGTCATCGCATCTCATGGGATTTTATTCTGACAGGTTCTATAATAGTAATTTTTAATCGTTTGACGGACATTTTTGAATCTATTAATCTAAAATGAAACTCATCATTTCATGATCGTTGAAGGACGTCTGTCGCTCTGAGATGAACGAACAGCGGGACATTAAACTGTTTTCACTCTGTGCGCTTTTCATCTTTAAACTGTTTCTACTTCAAGGTGAGTATCTTTTAAATTAATAATACGTCTATTACTGCTGGTGAGCCGTACAGACTATACTGTGGTAAGTTTCCGACAAAATACAGTTTCCGCGGATATTGTTACTACGATAAAACTGTGGTTAATTGTTATTTATTTTTAATACGTTGCTTGATGGTTAGCTGTTATAGTACCGTGGAAAAAGCGATGCCCGCTTCTATGACGAATATTATTGCATTTTTTTTCTGGCTGACATCGGTATTACTTTTACGGACAATTCTATTCAATTCTATTCAATAATACGTATTTTAATCACTGAGAAGTTTGAACACTCTTCTGTGTACTTCGTACAATGTACTAAGCATTCAAATGTGATGTTTACTGACTAAACTCGGTTCATAAACGTATTTGATGTATTTGCGTCAGTTTTGGTTGATCTCGCTTTGATTCTGACAGGATTGATTTGCCAGGAATCCAGGTCAGAAAATAAATTGCCCAGGTAAGTGTTTCGTTTCTGAAGTTCTACAACACGCTGAATAAATGTAAATAATCACAGCAATCCTAAATAGAAACAGCATCCAAAGTGCGACTGGCAGGAACATAATGATTTTAGTTGCCTTTAAAACCGAGTGAACCATATCAAACTTTTGCTATAGTAAGTAGATTTCAGTTGCTTGTTTCTTATAGAAATTACATTCTTAAATAATGTGCTTCACAATGCCATAGAAAAACCATTTGTGGCTGTATGGTTCCATAAAGAACCTTAACATCCGTAGAACCTTTCTGTTTCACAAAAGGTTCTTTGTAGTGGAAAAAGGTTCTTTAGAATTAACAGTTAGGAAGGAAATGGTTCTTTTAAGAATATTTGCCTGAATTGTTCTTGGGGGAACCCAAATCGTTCTTTGATGCCATCGCTGTGGGGAACCTTTTAAGAACCTTTATTTTTAAGAGTGTACGTTTTGGAGTAGGGTGATGGTGTCCAATAATGCATGCATCCGAGATGTTAAGTGTTTGCTCTAACGTTTTAACCGGTTCCTTGAGAATCATGCAATCCGTCAGTGTGACTGCGTCTGTGTGGCATCTTAAGTGTTTCTGAACCTTAAGTCTCACAGTCACTGCACTTTTAATACTGCTCTCTTTGTACTACTTTTAAAAGGAGGGTTAATGCACTGCGCCAGAAACGAGATCTCTTCCGTGAAGAGGTGAGTATACTTAAGAGAAAGCGACAAGGGAATAACCACACACACACTCACAATTACTAAGATACACTCTCAATGCTGACAAAGCTGTCTTTGTGGAGTTTACACAAATGCTACTGGTACTGAGATCTGGGGACCCAAATGTCTGCAGTGGCAAAACCATGTAAGGAGGTGCCAACACAGGTTCACCAAAATGGCTTCCAGACATCCCAGCTAACAGGAAACGTTCTTAGATCATTGGCTAACATTCTCTAAAAGTTTTCTTAAGTTTATCAAAAACGTAACCTGCTGTAACATTAGTAGAGCATTTTTAATGTTATACTGTATATTATTTATCAAAAATGTCATTCCTATAACTAAAAAATGTTTGAATAATTTTGTGAACATTCCTAACCTTTCAAAATAAAACCTTTAATGTGTAGGGGTTCCTGTGGCTCAGTTGGTAGAGCGTAGCGCTAGCAACGCAGAGGTTGTGTGTTTGATTCCCAGGGAACACATGTACTAACAAAATCTGTAACTTGAATAAACTGTAAGTCGCTTTGGATAAAAAGCATCTGATAAATATAAATGTAATGTTTTTGATTCTTAATAGAAAATTGTAAGCTGGGTTGCAGACTACACATGGCACTATTTCCACTGTAACCAATAAGGCCCAAAAGCTGGGAGTCAATATTAGTATATTTCTCTCTGCAGACTCTTAGTGCAGTGCTGTCCGATTCAGCCATCCCAAGGAGAGTTCTTCACAATTATACAGCGAGAGATGCATCAACGGGTACTGTACAACTTTCAAGCACACACAGACACATACTGTACGCAAAGGTTTAATTTACTGTATTTTTTTGCATGCGTAAACATGACTTACTGTGTAAATACTGTACAATGTTGTAGAATATTGTGGGTGTCTTAATGGAGGCTGGTGTCAGGAGGGGGGCCGTTGTGATTGTGCTCAATTCCAGGGTCTTGGGGACCGCTGTCAAATCAGTAAGAACACACACGTACACACACGCGCGCGTTACATTGAATTTTAAATTAAACTCGCCTCATGTCATTATAGTGAGGTATGGACTGATATTATCACCTTGACCATTAAATGGGGAATGAGGCACACAGAGTTTAATTACCAGAATTTAAACAGCACTGCTTACTCATTCCAGTTAATGTATAGACATGTTTGTTCTATGTGACTATGTCTTTCTGCATTTGGTAGCATTAGATTACAGATCTAATGCAGCTTACAAAGAGCTTCAGTATGTATGTTTAATTAACGAAGCACTATGAACCCAGGCAGTCTGTGTGACCGAGAGAATAACAGGTTACTACATATACAATATAATAGAAAATGTATATTGAAATGTGAGCCATACTCATTACATGCTCTTGGGGGGGGTTGCTCTTACAATGCACAAGTAATGAAAATGGTTGAATATCACATATAGTTTTCCGATATGGACTATGGATACCAGGGTATTTGTTAAAGTACTGTTAGTAGCATGTATAGTAGCATATATAGTGTATATACATTGCAAATGAATCATTAAGTACCATGTACATTTATATAGATGTCTGCGTGTGTGTCTCTCTCGTTCTCTTTCTCTCTCTCTCTCTCTCTCTCTCTCTCTCTCTCTATATATATATATACTCATGCATACACATATATATATGAGTGTATATATATGTATATAAACAACACAGATTCACTGTCTGATTTTATAACTGCTCTAGTATATTTTTGTAAGGTTTATCAGTACATTTATGTATTGTTTTATGTATTGTTTTTCTATGTACTGGCAGTTCCCAACCATGGTCAGGACAGAGATGGGATTTGCCGTTCTTGGGGTCAGCATCATTTTGAGACCTTTGATGGCATGTACTACTATTTCCCCGGAAGCTGTTCGTATATCCTGGCAAAAGACTGCCATTCCTCAGAGCCGCAGTATACAGTGTGGGTGAGTCACGGCTGTAGCTGGACACATGTACTGATTCAGCACAGCTCTTATGTGGACATTTATATGTGCTTGCAGTTTAAAATATTCTTGTGTGATTGGCAGGTTCATAACAGTCGTTCATGTAGAGGTTCGGTGTATTCATGTCCTCGCGCTTTGAGTCTGTTCTTTCCGAATGAAGAGGAAATTTATATTAGTGGCTACCAGGTGCTCAAGGGTGGACATAGGTGAGTTTGGATATATCACAAATGAATGAATGAAAAGACTTGTAGAGCTGTAGAATCATTCTGTAGGTTTTCTAAACGAACTTTAGCAACAATAAGGCAAGCAACACTATTAATATTACCCATACATAGGGATAGTCATTTAAATAAACCAATAACACTATTATTTTAAAATGATACTGCAATGATTCTTCTGTGGATATAAGTGATATCTGAAATCGCATGTGCTAGTACATTTGACCAGGCTTGTGATAGAATATCAATTTTATAGATTTGCATTAAAGCAGGAAATGCATAGCAACACCCTGGCAACCACCCGAATCATAGTGGCAAGCAATGTAAAACTCAAACCTTAATCATAAACTCTAATTAAAAAGGACCCAGCTAACAATGTTAGGTCATAAAAACATTTCCCCAGTGTTTCCATTAAGCAATAAAAATGTTAAAATGCCATTTTGAAAGTTCTAGGAACGTTCTAGGAATGTTTTTCTGTTACTGCAATGTTACTGCAAGAACATTCTCAATAAATGTTTTAGAGAACAATTTTGGAGAACATTACACAATATTCTGAGAACGTTTCCTGTTAGCTGGGGAGATGGAAAACATGCATGTTATTTTGTTGTTTGGATCAGGCTGAATCTACCGCAGACGGTGCGAAATGTTTTTATCGAGCGCTTGGCAGATTACATCCTGGTAAAGAGCACGTTTGGCTTCTCTCTGGCGTGGGATGGGAGCTCTGGAGTCTACCTCAAAATGAGCGAGGAACACAAAGGAAGGCCTTGTGGTCTGTGCGGAAACTACAATGATGACGGATCGGATGATCTCAGCAGCAGCCGGGGTGAGACAAACAGGCCCGGACACACACTTATCATCTCAGTCAGCAGCCAATTCAGGCCAATTTTAGCACAACTGCATACTCTGTAGAGTACTGCGGAGCAAGTGAGGTTTATGTGGAATGATATGAAGACCTTGATACAATCAACAGAATGTTTTACACTGGACATTTTGGGGAAAGCCCCCCCAAAAAGTTGATTATTGCTATATTAAGCTTCAGAAATGCTATGATTATATACCATATACTCATTATGACATGTTATTGTGTGTGTTGTATTGTCAGGTGTAGTTTCTGAAGAGCTTCATGAGTTTGGGAACAGCTGGGCAGTGGAGTTGGCCCAGGAGAGATCCTGTCCCGAGGTTGATGATGATTTCCCTGGACCATGTTCTTCTGAGTCAGATATGGATGTATGTCCACACTCGCTGCATGCTTCTTTGAACTCATCTGTTTGGCCCATAAAGAAACATGCATGTTATTTTGAGTTTCTCTGACAGCAGACAGAACAATTGTGACAACTGAATGTAAATTTCCATCTGTTAGACTTTAAGGAATGTTCAGTTTTATTGGAACGTGTTGAACTTCTTTTGTGTGTGTGTGTGTGTGTGTGTCATCTGAGCAGGACGCCATCGAGAAGTGCAGCGCTCTGCTGTTTTTTCCTTTCATCTCCTGCCATGAGAACATTGACCCAAATCCATTTGTTGTCGGCTGTGTTTCGGACATGTGTGTGTAAGTCCAGTGTGACGTAACTGGCTTAATGGAGGATCTGATCTAAGAACTGTATTCTAACTTACATAAATGTAATCATAGCATATTGCCATTTTATGTGTTTTTTTGGGCCAATAATGAATGTTTAGGTGTTCCTGTAGCTCAAGTGACAGAGCATTGAGTTAGCAGCACAGAGGTTGTGGGTTCGATTCCCAGGAAACACATACTGATCAAATATAGCTTGAATGTAATTCCTTTAGATAAAAGTGTCTGCCAAATGCGTGAATGTAATGAAAACTTTTTACAGTTTTACATTTACAATTTTACAAGTGAATATGCATCTCCTGTTACACTTTCCCTTTCTCTCTCTCTCTCTCTCTTTTTTTCTTTCTCTCTTTCTTTCCTGGATTTTTTTTCTGTCCTGCATTCCACACCTCCTAATTCCAACAGGATTATGTTCATTATAGTAATTAAAATACCGTGCATATAGCAAACAACGCAGCCCAGCTGACAATTTTAGGTTTTAAAAACATTTCCATAACATTTTCATTAAATAACAAAAACATTAACATTTTTAGTTTGAAAGATCAAGGAACATTCAAAAGGACGTTGTAGTAACGGTATTGCTTCGTTTTAAGAACATTATTCAATTTTTTTATTTAGTAACTTTTTAAACCTATAACTAACTACATAAGATACATTTTTTGATATATGATATGTAATGTTAAAAAATGTTCTACTGACATTACGGCAGGAATGTTTTTAATAACTTTGAGAGAACATTCCGAGAATGTTGCTTGTTAGCTGGGAGAAAGAGTGTTTGTGAATATATGAACAGTATATACATATGTGTGTGTGTATGTGTGTGTGCTAGCGTGCTAGTAAGAGTGTGTGTGTGTATGTATGTGTGTGTGTGCGCTAGTGTGCTAGTAAGAGTGTGTGTGTTGATTACAGTGATGAAATGAGTTATGAGCAGACTGGGACTCGACTGCTGATTGAAGAGGCAGTCAGATCAGATTGCAAGAACGCAGCTGTACTGCCCTAACAATTTCATCCAGTCTTATATCACCAAAATAACATGTTCAATTATGCAAACTGACATTATTCTGCATGCATATTAATAATCGTATGCATCTTGAAACTGCTATTACTTCCGGGGTTTATTAACATTAAGAAACATGTATTGTAGATCGGATGATGAAGAAACATTCTGTAGGACGTTGGTCGAATACACACGGGCCTGTTCTCACGTGGGCTACCCCGTCAGAGAGTGGAGGGACAGTTTCCCTACATGTGGTCAGTGTGTACGGTTACCCGTCAATCACTAGTGACCCGAGGTCACACATCATCACATTATCACACAGGTAATGTTTGTGATGTGATTGATGTGTTTGGTTCTAGCGGACGGATGTGAGGATAGCTTTGTCCACAGAGACTGTATCAGCTGCTGCCCACCAACATGCACGTTTGAAAAGGAGTGTTTGGGCACCAATCTGCACTGTCTGGATGGATGCTATTGCCCCGATGGTAAGACCGACTGCCCAGCTAACAATGTTTGGTTGTAAAAACGTTTTCGGAACTTTCCATTACGTAATAAAAACATACAAACGTTATTTTGAAAGTTTTTTTATGTTGTATTAACATTGCTATTGTCGCAATACCAACAATACACGTTGTTATTGCAGGTCTGATCCTGCAGAATGGCACCTGTATAGCAGTATCTCAGTGCCCTTGTGTGTACCATGGTACAGCGTATCCTCTGGGTCATGTATTGGAGCAGGGCTGCAGTGTCTGGTTAGAATCATCACACACATTTTGTTCAATTCCTTAACCGCCTATTGGGATAGTTTATGAACATAATTCATGTATAATCACATTTAATCACCTTTACGTTGTAGCTAAACTTGTCATGTGTGGAGGTTATGTGTGATATCATGTAATGTACATTTTATTTTCAGCGTCTGTATGGGAGGGTTGTGGAACTGTACTGAAAACAACTGCACTGGTAAAACTCTTGTAGTAGCCTTGATTCTACAATTTTGCTACTTTTGTATGAGTTTCATAAGTGTGTCTTCATTTATATTTTGGCACGGTATTTTTTTTTACCCCTAGCGGAGTGCACAGTCATGGGTGACGCCCATGTGACCACATTTGATGGGCGGATCTTTATGCACACGGGTTCTTGCCAGTACGTGCTGGTAAAGTCCCGCGGCAACACCAAGTTTACTGTCACGCTACAGTATACAGCCTGTGGGGAGGTAAGATGTTGTGTGTGTGTGTGTGTGAGATCAGAGATGTTGTTGTGTGTGTGTGTGTATGTGTGTGTCTTGTCATTAAATCTTCTCTGTACCAAAATGCTCCTGGTTTCGGCTACAATGCACAAGGTGAAACACACCATAGAAATAAAACTGAATTGAAATTGTCTGACGGAGTGTCTCGTCTCTCAGTCTCAGGAACATTCGTGCATCCACTCAGTGGCTCTGGTGGTGGATGAGGACGTCAGCAGACAGGTGACTCTCACCAGAGAGGGAGAGGTTGTTATTGGGGCCAGTATGGCTATTAATCTGCCATACACAGATGGTAAGAAGTGTTTATAACATAACATAACATTTACTTAATGTTATATATATATCAAATATGTTATTCTTAAGTTATTAGTGGAAAGTTTCAAAAATGTTGTAGAATACAAAGGTTTGGATTTCACTCTTATAACCAAGCAATAACATTAGTACAACATCCAAAAAGCTGGATGTTTTAACACTTTAGAACATTCGAAATAACATTTTTAACGTTTCAATTATTGTTAAATCGTGTATATTTTTATTGTTTTTCTATCAGACACAGTGATCATCCGCAGACTGACGTCTGTGTTTGTGGGACTGCGCTCTGTGTTTGGTCTGAGGTTTCAGTATGATTGGCAGGGTGGGCGGATCTACCTGCAGCTGGAAGCCACCTGGACGGGTTCGACGCTCGGCCTCTGCGGAACTCTCAACGGCAACCTGCGAGATGACTTCCTGTGAGAACCTCCAAACTGCTCACAGCTAAAACCGTCAAACGATCAACCTCAGAAGATTTAAAAGGTCAACTTGTGAATTTCTTATGTGTGAGCGATGTGTAATGTTTCTCTTCTCTAGTTCTCCAGCTGGAATGATTGAAGGAACTCCTCAGCTGCATGTCAATGCGTGGAAAGTGTCTTCGGCCTGCATGAGCCCCGTCAACATACCCATAATCGACCCCTGTGAGATGAACCAGCAAAATGGTACACTCGTAACCACGATATACAATCACAATATTACTAACCACAATATTATAACTATAAGAGAGCAGAATGTTATGATTTTACCCATATTAAGATCACATGACATCACATTGTAGCAGAATCCATCTCATGCATCTGCAGCTGCAATATCTCTTCAGATTTACAGGGAATTGTCTCCAAAGCATCATGTGACGTGTGTGTTTTCAGTGTTTCACGCAGCACGCTGTGACGTGCTGTTGGAGGACGTGTTCGCTCCGTGTCACGCCTATGTGAGTCCCGGCATGTATCACCAGCAGTGTAGATATCAGGCCTGCAGGTGTGGCAGTCGATGTCTCTGTACCGCGCTGTCCCATTACGCCTACATCTGCGCCAAACACCACGTCATCATCAACTTCAGAGCACACGTGTCTGAGTGTGGTGTGTATCCCGTCAGCTTCAGCTTCTGTTGTTCATATCTTCTGTTCTTTTGTCTCTCTTTATCTATCTGTCAGTCATTCTGTCCATCCATCCATCCAATCCAGTCATAGGTTTGGATGCACAGCTTCATGAGGTTGCATCCTGGGATGCTTTTTAAAATCATATTGCATAAATATGTTTAGCAAGGAATGTGTGTGCATGTGTGTATTGTGTGTATGTATATGTGATTTTTTTTCTACCGTTGTGGGGACGTGGTAAAAGTCACACACACACACCTACACAATGGGGGGAAAAAAAAAGTTATAAAATAAGGTTATGAAATTTTTTTTTTGTTTTTTTTTTTAGACTTTTTTATGAAAAATGAGTTTTTTGGGAAACTAATTATTAAACATACTAAATGATGCTTTTTTGGAAAATGTTAAAATGCAAGAAGGTTTCTGTGAGGGTTAGGTGTAGGGTAAGGGTATAGAATATACAGTTTGTACAGTGTAGAAGTCATATGTATGAAAAGTCCCCACAAACCTAACGTGTGTGTGTGTGTGTGTGTGTGTGTGTGTGCAGGTATGGTGTGTTTAGGGGGGATGATGTATCACCCGTGCACATCAGCATGCGGCAGGACATGTCAGTCAATCAGCAGTGCTGAAGTGTGTGATGGTGATTGCGCCGAGGGATGCAGCTGCACAGAGGGAACGTTCTACGATCACGCTCGTCAGCGCTGTGTGTTACTGTACGTCTACAGTAAATACACCAAACAGCAGCACCGCTTACTGTAATTCATAATTCTGGCATGTAAAATGACGGGTTTGTTTGTCGCTTCAGCTCCCAGTGTCACTGTTATTTCATGGGTTCAGTGTTTCAGCCAGGAGACGTTTCTTTCAGCTCATCTGGACCGTGGTAAGTGTGTGTGTGTGTGTGTGTGTGTGTACTTGTACATCTATCTTTGTGAGAACCAATGTGATCATTTACACCATCAGAGTGAGGACAAAGAGAGTAAAGTGAGGA
>JAZGTJ010002769.1:0-39866 GCA_036877575.1 Botia almorhae | reverse complement strand
GAGCGTTTTTCCCTGTGATCTACTATTTGCCTTTTCGTGTTTGACCCAGACTGTTTAAAGTTTTGTGATTTCTGCTGCCTGCCCTTTGGATTTGCCTGTTTAACGTTTTACGATTGATATCTGCCTGCCCCGACCTTTTGCCTGTGTTTTGGATTACGTTTACTCGCTGCCTGCCTATGACCACTGTTTTCGTTTACGCCTCTGCCTTGTGATTTTCTTAATAAATTGTTTGCAAATGGATCCGCACACCTCTGACCCGTCTTTACAAATGTAGAGACATTGCTGATATATAGTTTAAAAGGATTTGTAATATCTGAAATATTGTTGCCATGCTCATGTCAAAATTGTTGCACGCTCGGTGTATTTGAGGCACTTGAAATGGCATGAAATTTGGCACACACATCACACTTGTCAGCCGTTAGGCGTAGACATACCTCTGTAGTAGTGTAGTGTGCTCTGTAGTGCCCCTTTTGACTAAAGTGATGGGATTACAGTTTTTGACTACAGTTACCAAATTTGGTACACATATTGTTCTCATGAAGCTGGACAACTTTTAAATTACATTCATTAGCTTTGCCCAACAGGAAGTCAGCCAGTTTGGATTGTATGTTAATTTTCTTCCAAGCCTTCCAAGCTCAGAATTTTAAAAGCTCCTCCTAGGGTTTTTTTGGATTGTCATCAAACTTGTTAAATGTTATGTGCATATATTATTGCAAAAAGATTTTTCATACATCAAATAGTGTTGCCATTGCTAAGGCAATACATTTATGGAAAAAGTGGACACAGGAAGTATGATATCTTCTGCGAGAATTGAGTGATTTTATTTGGATTTGAACTGTATGTTTGGTCTTAGGGACTGATGACATAGAGGTGGTTATTGTAAGGTGGGTATCACACTACCAACTGGAAGGATATGTGGCACTTAAAACAATGTTTAAAAGAGTCCCCTTAAATGTACCCCCTTCAAACTTGGTCAGAAAAAAGATGAGATTTTAAAGATTCTAAATTCGAAACTGATTGTTAATATCTTAAACAGTGTCTCAACGGTAAGGTAATTAATTTATGGCAATAAATAGAACTGGAAGTGTCTCATATCTTCTGAATGCATTAAGTGATTTTACATCAATCTTCGGAAATACACTATATTGCCAAAAGTGTTCGCTCACTCATCCAAATAATTGAATTCAGGTGTTCCAATCACGTCCATGGCCACAGGTGTATAAAATAAAGCACCTAGGCATGCAGACTGCTTCTACAAACATATGTGAAAGTATGATAATTCTCCATCTGGCAATCTGATGGACGAGTCTGGGTTTGGCGGTTGCCAGGAAAACGATACTTGTCTGACTGCATTGTGCCAACTGTGAAGTTTGGTGGAGGGGGGATTATGGTGTGGGGTTGTTTTTCAGGAGTTGGGCTTGGCCCCTTAGTTCCAGTGGAAGGAACTCTGAATGCTTCAGCATACCAAGAGATGCTCCCAAATTTGTGGGAACAGTTTGGGGATGGCCTCTTCCTGTTCCAACATAACTGCACACCAGTGCACAAAGTAAGGTCCAAGTTTGGTGTGGAAGAACTTGACTGGCCTGCACAGAGTCCTGATCTCAACCCGATAGAAAACCTTTGGGATGAATTAGAGCGAAGACCGCGAGCCAGGCCTTCTCGTCCACCATCAGTGTCTGACCTCACAAATGCGCTCCTGGAAGAATGGTCAAAAATTCCCCTAAACAAACATAGTGTATGTTAAGTGTTGACGACTGATCATAATAATGTGGCTATTGTGAGTCACAGCTATAGTGCCACAAGCTGGCAGCAGGAAGTGACCTTAAAATAGACTTTAAATACTTCACTGTTATTTAGCGAGTTAAATGCAAAAGCCCATCATGCATTGCTTTTAGAGAAACTCCTTGTGGCAATGGTGCCATAGTGCTTGAGCCCTTCATTGCTGTTTTTTTTTATTTAAATAGGTATAACCTGGCAGAGTCAGGTTATACCTATTTAAATTACAAAAAAAATCTTGCTGTGCATGCTGAACTATCTCTGGAAACCTCTGCTCCTTTTCAGCATATTGCTAATGAGCTGCTAATGAGTTCTTATTTGCTATCAGGAGATGATGCATTGGTTTCCTAGCAAGTGAGACCCCAGATAGCCATATTTTGAATAATCATTAACAAACGTTTCATAAGCAGAACACCAAACTTTAGCAGAGGTTTTTAGTCAGCAGATGGCCTGTGGTTGTCCCTTTTGTGACAGTAGTTTCTTCTACTTCAAAGATTGGCTTTACAATACATCATGATAATTCCTTTTTATTTACACCTATAGTATAAGTTTTCAACTGTTGTTTAGCAAGCTGTTTAAATAAATAACCATACTGTTAAGATCAGAAAAATGTAGAAAAATATATAGAAATATAATGTAAATATGAATTATTACTTTATTATTTGAGATAAACTAACTTAAGTTAAATTGTAATTTTGTAAATTTAATATGAATGTTTAAATGTATACTCACCTTGATATCTTCTTTATTTACTAATATCTTAATATGTTTGAATCAAGATAACTCAGGGTAGAGCAAGCAAGTTTATTGAGTAGTGAAATAAATAGAAACATGAACATCTGTGAACAAATATCCCAAGACTAAAGTGCCCTGGATATTTTTATTTTGTTCTATAGCTGTAGGAATCTGGGTCTAAAACAATTAAATGTTTTATTTAAACATATGGCTGGTAGGATAGTGTATGCAGTAACAAATTGTTTTTTTAGCCTATGAAACCCGAACAGCACGAACATAATTGTATCGATAATATAGTGCGTCCACCATCTGCTGGACATTTTAAAGATACAGATTTAAATAGGAATGGATTTTGCGCCACCTCGTGGCTAATATATATTTTTATTAATCCCAATTATTTTTAGAATTTAAACAACTGTAGCAAACTCGATCATTTCATTTACTTACACGTGTTGGATAAAAGGATAATTATATGGAATATATGGAAACAAAAAGATTGGAATCCATTTTAAAAATCAATTTCAAATCAAATAAAAATTTATTTTGAAATAATCCTTGGCCTGTTAAAAAATCAGTCCCTGGAGAATTTCACCATACAACTGCATTATCAGAAGGTGCCACACACATACACACACATTTAATTATGTATCTAAATTGGGGAAAGACACAGACTATTGTTTTTATACATATTTAGTTATAAACCTTGTAACCTAACCCTAAAACCCCCGTTTTTTAAAATGACGACGTTTTACTCAGATTAGTTATGTTTGTCCCCAATATATGTTTAAGTAACCCCCGTCCACACACACACACACATACAGACACACTAACATGACAACTCTGATCAGGTGGTCATGCCCATTCACGTCAATGGATAAAATTAATTGTTTCCTCAAGGCATAGCATTTAATGAGACAAAATGTCCTAATTAACCTTTCAAAGAGTGCCATTTTCAAAAGATATGAATTTTACCTCACTGTTTAAGACATTTATGGTCTAACCCGTTGGCAGAGGATTTTCCCACTAAAGGCAATTGATGTCATTTTTTTAGTGCTTATGTGAATCCCTAAAGTGAAAGTTTACAAAGAAATTGACATTTTCATATATGCCTTGTGCCTCACACTTTGGTATATAAGTTGTATTGTACAATACGAATCCAACAAAAGCATTTAAAAAGCACACACTTAGTGAATAGGCAAATGTTTAAATGACCTACTTTCTGTAAAGTAATTGGTTTAGGAGTGGCAACAAGGATTTATAAAAAAAATGCTGTTTCTCAGCAATAAGCCACAAAAGCATTGTTAGGCAGAACTTGTGTCATGTTGATGATTATCACGGTCCTCAGGAGCCTCTATGACCCAGTCAGGTTTCTCATCATCAGATATGACAGAGCAATGTTACCTTTGAATTGACAAATTGGGAGCTTATGGGATATGACAATGTGGTAGAGTCTAATGAACCATTTATGGTTGAGAGCATTGTACATTAGCATCTTAATGCTTTTAATGACTGTGAAATTCACCATTCCGTCTCTGTTACGTATTTGAGTTTTCAACATACAAAAATATGCTTGTGTGTTTATCATGTTGTATTTTTCAGAATTAATTTTCACTTTATATAAGTACAACTCTCAGTATAACACAACATTGTTAATTACTCTCTTCCTGATAACAATAATCACATCCAACCATCTGTGCTGTGATTTTGTTATGATGCACACATTACTGACAATTAAAAAATATAAATTTTTACAGGACTGTGAGACTTAAAATAAAACAATAAAATAACAATAAAAACAATAACAAAACAAATCTGATTATCTAATTTTCTGGAATACGTGAAATGGAAAATAAGAAATATACCAATTTGTAATATATAATATGTTATTGTGCCAATACTCTGTGTAATGCTAGTAGTAATTTTGTTAATATAATTATCCCTATTATTTGCTGTTGTTGTGTTTTTATTTCAAAATGTATATTTTAAAAATAAAGTTCAACACTGCATCCAGATTGCAGACTAGGATTTGTGTCTGTGTCTTTTTAGATCTTTAATATCGTGACTTATGTTGTTATTGCAAGGTACTACTTTAAATAATCATTTAACAGGAACACACACACACACACACACACATATATATATATATATATATATATATATATATATACATGTATATATACATATATGTAATAAGACTATTAATGTCCAGGATAAAAAGGAAAAACATTGACATTATGTGCCAGCATTTACCAATAAAAATACTGCTCCAGAAATTACACATTTTTTACTTTGTAACTTCATTATTGCTGAGATGTATGAGATATATGCCCTTTTGACAACTTTCCTATGTGACAACTAGCCTAGGTCTCCCCTATAAATTTTAAATATAAGATGGACTTGTGCAGTTGTGCTTGTTTGGTTTAGTTGTATAGCTTAGCTCAAGGTCCTGCAGTGGATGAAAACTGAGGAATGATTAATGTCTTAATTTCGTATTATTAAATACCACAGAGGGGATGCAGACTGCAGACAGTCAACACTATAAATCTCAGCAAAATGAACCGTCAAATAACCGCTCATCAGAAATGAAATCTCCCCACACATTACTACTTACACCCAAACACACACAAAAACTATAGTGTTGTTTATTGTATTTCACCTTGTATCATTCATTTTACGGCGATGAATACAGAATGACCTAAAAATGTTGAAAGTTAATATGTATGCCATAATCTACTTTGTTTTTCTTTATCGTGTTATGTATGTTTCTGTCTTTTCCACATACATATGTTGAGAAAGAATGACAAAAATAGAGAGAGAGAGAGAGAAAGAGAGATGAACTCTGCTTCTTTGTGTAGGGCTGTTGGAGGGGAAGGACTAATCACATGCACTGGATTGATTACAGTGATGATTAATAGGGTATATGGTTTTCATTAACAATTTGATTTATTAAAGATCATGGGGCTGAATAATGATAATGGTCTATACTCCCTCATATCTCTCACAGCAGATGAAATCCAGTGTTTTTTCACCGCTTTGTTTCACTTCCCATTTCTAGAGATAAAATGTTTTGTTTCTTTTCCCTGAAATCTTAACATCAAACCAGTTTCCATTGATCTGAAAAACAAGTAATCCTAATGTTAAGACAATGTTGCTATGTTGGGCTGTTTGAGGGTCAGTGTTTGGCTAATTAGTATGGTCCAGTTAGCCCTGCTGTTAGATGCTGTAACTATTTTGCTGCCAAATACCATCTTTCTCCATTGGCAGTTAGTGAGAGTACAGATATAAGATAGACAAGACAACATATCAACATGTAAGACAATCTTAGCTAAATATATACAATGCATGAACTATACGAAATTACACACAATAAATAAAGAAATGCACAGTTTTTATAATTAGTGGAAGGAGCACTATTAAAAATAT
Source organism: Botia almorhae (assembly GCA_036877575.1). Lineage (NCBI taxonomy): Eukaryota > Metazoa > Chordata > Actinopteri > Cypriniformes > Botiidae > Botia > Botia almorhae. The sequence goes on along the minus strand of JAZGTJ010002769.1, from coordinate 33,932 downwards.
TCAAAATGTATATATTTACTAAAAGTGAGTTTATACACCAGCCATGGGTGACCTCAAAGCTAACACACCCATTAAAAAATGTTAGCTCTTTTTTTATGGGATCTTTAATGAAAATATTAGTTGAATGAGCCGTTCTTTAAATCACAGGTGTTTATTACTCCATTCATCCTGTGCTTTATTATACATGTCTGTGACTTAAGGTGCCTCAGAGTTAGGCATTCTTGGTAGATGAATATCCTCTCATAATTACTTGCAAGGTCTGGGTCATCTACAGTCATAATTAAAACAATGAAGTTCAAATGTGCTGAAATATAATAATAAAATATAAAAGATAAAACAAACAATTAAATCAAGCGGGTGCTCTTTACAAGAGACTGGAGAGCATCTTTGTCTTGTGGGGTCGGAATGTCAACACATGCACTGTTAGTCATTCAGCTGGAATGTACTCCTTGTACTCCCCAAATGCTCTACACATTGTAATGTTTGTTGAAGGCTGCTCCTTCTGTTAGAAGACATACTGCATATATACGCATCTTGCCAGCACGGATAAGTTCAAAATAAATCTTGTAATGCATATCCTGTGTGAGATACAGGTCACTGCATTGTCATACCTTCTGGATACCAACATTGATTTGAAGTGTACATGTCCTGCTGGCATACACATATACATACATATACACATATACAAGTGTGGATGCTTGAATATGTACATATTTATTCGCAGACACAAAAGAGAGAGAGACAGACTGAGAGAGGGGGACTTTTGGGCTGTCCTTGTCTCCCTGTCCTGACAACGCAAATGATTTTCAAGACAGCAGAAGATGAGGTCTGACTCACTGTCAGGCCAGAGTGTGTGTATGCTTGTTTTGGGGGGTTGGGGTGGTGGTTGGCATCAAAATTGTGAAACCCAGTTTTTGAGGATGCACGGGGATGCTAAGAATATGGTAACTCATTACACTTTAAAACAGGCTGGGTGCCAGCATGAATCAGTCAATGTGCAGATCACCAGCTTACAGCTCTTCCATGCATACTGTAAGCAGGGAGCAAAACACAAAGGAAGAGAGGATGTATTAAAAAGAGAGAGCAAAAAGGAAATGAAGCCGGAGTACCAAGAAATAATATGCATCGGGAGAAATTTGCCTCGGGCATGGTGCGCTTAGCCCGTGTCGGTATCATTAGCATATTTATAATTCAAATGTGCGCCTTTAATAATTTACATGCGCTGCTTTTCAAAGAGGGGCGCGCAAGATTATGTACAGACTGATGAAAGGACATAACTTTCCTATCTATCCTAAAAAGTAAGTAAACAACCATATCATCCATTGCGCTCTTATCTCTTGCTTTAGAGCATTAAAGGGCATATTTGCAACTATTTTAATGTCTGTTTTAAATCTTTTTAAAGTGGTCTGCAATATGTTTATTTTACTTTTAATATATTTGGATTATGCATTTATTAGGGCCCAAGCACTAAAAGTGTGAAGTTACAAATTTTAAAGCAGTCCACTTACATTTAGCCAGGTCACTTCAGACTTGGTCAATATAATGGCTTTACTTCATGGCTGAAGTAAAAATCAAGAAGGATTTGTAATATCTTACAAATAAGAGCTTAGACATGGATGTCCCGGGGGGCGCTGTAGCACACCTTTTTGACTGAAATAATGGGGTTAGTTTTACATACATTGGTTTAAACATTTATTGGTTAATCACAAAATTATATTGATTAGCTCTGCCCAATAGGAAATTGACCATTTTAAATTGAATGTTATTTTTCTGACAATTCCAGGTTCTGAATTTTTAAATACTCCTCTTTGAGGATTTTTATGATTAAAAATCGCTCTTTTTCCAATACTCTCCCTAAGGGATTGATGGGATTGTCATTAAACGTCTCAAATATTATGCCAAAACATTTCTCATATCTTCTGTGTGCATCAAGTAATTTATTCGTTTAAACTTTATATAGACTGTATATTTGGTTGACAATGATGTGGCTATTGTAAGTCAGGGTCACAGAGCCATCAACAGCAGCAGGAAGTCTGTCACTTACAACAGATTACTTAAAACAGACTTTGAAATAGTCCTTAAATGTTTTTGGAGTGTAATGCATGTTACAACCATGCATTGTCTTCTAAAAAAACGCCAGGTGGCAAATGGACAAAAACAAAACAAGGTAACAGGCAAGGCAAGGCAAGGAAACATTCAAAAACACAGTCCAAAGCAGAGTCAAAAGGCAGGCGGCAAAAGATCAAAAACAATATACAATCCAGTCTGTAACAATGAGGCAATCCGGAAAACGCTCCGAAATGCAGCACATGGCAAAACAAGGCATCGCACAGAGTGGCGTGTGGTTCTGGAGTTTATAGTCCTGTTGACTGTGTTCAGGTGCCCAAACAGGAAGTAATCAGGACCAGGTATGGGATCATGGGAAATGTAGTTCGGAGAGATATTAATATTCTGGTGAGGGTTCCCGCTGACGGCCAGCAGGAGGTGCAGCGGCGACCTCCTTTATAACAGAGACCACCCAACACTGAACCACCCGTCCTACTCTTACTTCTGCGCACCTATGTGCCCACCAGAAACCTGCGTTCAGCTAATGACCGTCGCCTTGTGGTTCCATCCCAACGAGGGGACTCTCCCGGACTCTCTCTTTTACTCTGCCCGGTTGGTGGAACGAACTCCAGATCTCCATCAGAATGGCTGAGTCATTAGCCATTTTCAAGAAACAACTAAAAACTCATCTTTTTCGTCTTTACTTCCTTGACTAATTTACTAACACACCCCCACTTCTACTTCGACTGCTAATACTTTTTTGTCATCCATGGCCACTCCCTCCGAACTGATGACATACCCCAAGAAGGTAGTGCTGGTTGTATGGAATTTGCATTTTTTCCCCTTTAACGTACAAATTGTTCTGAATTAGGCGCCGAAGGACGGAACATGGGCAATGTGTTCGTTGAGGTTCGTTGAGTAAATCAAAATATCATTGATGTATACAATGGCGAATTTATCAAGCATATAACAGAATTTGTCATTCATAAACGACTAAAAAACAGATGGACTGTTGGCCAGAACGAATGGCATAACTAGATAGTCGTAGTGACCGGTAGTGGTTAAGAATTCCGTCTTCCACTCATCCCCCTCCTGAATGCAAACCGGTTATATGCACTGCGAAGGTCAAGTTTGGTAAAGTATTTGGCACGTCTGAGTTGTTCTAAGGCAACGGGTATTAAAAGGAGCGGATATCGAAATTTAATAGTAGCTTCATTTAGGCCACGGTAGTCAATGCAGGGTCGTAACCCTCCATCCCTTTTCTTTACAAAGAAAAACCCTGCTGAAATTGGTGAGTTAAAACCCTTGGCTAACTCCTCATCTATATATTGTTGCATAGCAGCTGATTCTGGTTGGGACAAGGGAAAGATTCAACCCTTAGGAGGTTTAGCCCCAGGAATGAGATCAATGGCACAATCTATATCGCGATGTGGTGGTAACTGGGAGGCCCTCTGTTTACTGAAAACTATTGCCAGACCGGAGTATTCAGGTGGCACTTCGAAGGGAATGGAGAACGGGAGAGGGAGTGATCTTCTATAGGCAGGTTAGGTGACAATTGTCACCCCAACGAGTGATCTCCCCCTCACCCCAAGAGATGGTAGGTTCATGGGAACGGGGCCAGGGTAGACCAAGAACGATAGTATGTTGAGGGGCTGGGATAGCATACAGGCTCAGCTCCTCTAAGTGAAGCACCCATACGAGTAGATGTAGAGGCTCAGTTTGGTGCTCCACTCTCCCCAATCCCAAAGGGCGACCATCTAGTGCCTCCACCTCTAGGAAAGAAGAACATAGAGTTAATGGGGTGTTATGTTTGTTAACAAATTCTAGAGATATGAAATTAGCAGCTGCACCAAAATCAATGAGGGCAAAACAATTAATAGTAGTGTCATGAAAACCGATCGGAACATAAATTGAGTTACTATGGTCATTAGAACCACTTCTAGAACCACTTCTAATGACCATAGTAACTCAATTCATGTTCCGATCGGCTACATTCACAAGGGTTGATTTACAAAAGATCAAAAACGATATACAATCCAGTCGGTAACAATGAGGCCGACTTGGGAACTTGGGAAGACCGCTCTGAAATGCTGCACATGGCAAAACAAGACATCGCACAAAGTGGCATGTGGTTCTGGGCTTTATAGTCCTGTTGATTGTGTTCAGGTGCCCAAACAGGAAGTAATTAGGACCAGGTACGGGATCATGGAAAAATGTAGTTCGGGAAGTATTCATATTCTTGTGAGGGTTCCTGCTGACGGCCAGCAGGAGGAGCTTTCATCATTGGAGCTTGCTTCAATATTTTGATATATTGTAATTGTTTTTTGCATGCTAACCATCCTATCCTATTGCAATGTATTTCTGTTCGTAAGATTCTAATATAGCATACTTCTTGAAGTTTGTTTTCGTAAATCTGATAAATCTTTGTCTTTGACAAAGCTTCTATGAGAGAATAAAATATTTTACATTCATTCTCAATATTCTACGTTTTTTTGCATGGCAATTTTTAAAGAACCACTAGGTGGTGATAGAATGTAAACGGCCTTTTTTTTTAAAACTGATTGCTGCGCCGCACAGCATACGTGAAAACTGGAGCTCGTCATTTTATCTGCAGGAGACTTCATTGTATCTGAAGTACTGGGAGGAAAATCTCGGCTTAGGCAAACATCCTTACGGGTCAAGCAAAGGTCAATACATTTTAGTTTCTCCATTAGCAAAGGTAGTTTAATAATGCTGAAAATTAAAAACTTGAACAAAAATGAGGAAAACTTAATTACAATTTAGAAAACGCCAATGAGTTGCAAACTTTTCAAACTTTCTTTTTATTATTACTATTATTACTATTGTTGTTGTTGTTATTGTGGTTGGTAAAGGTTGAAAGCTTTTCACGTCTAAAATGCATTGAGGTGCCGTTACAGGTTTTTTGATGTTGTAATGTATTTGAATACCTGCATTTCATTATTTAAAATAAAATAGGTTATTACCATAAAACCGCACAAATGTGAAAATATAATTTGATATTAAATCTCGTAGAAGTGCCAGGTGTGCATGACAACGCATACAAACCCTCTTAATACCCTTTTTGTTAATATTAATACCTATATTAATACATATTTATTTGTAATATTTAATATCATTTAAAGTTTAAAAACGTTTAAATTAGGTTAGAACTTTTTTTAATTGCTTTAATTTATTTTCTGTCTTATTGCAAAATTGAATAGTCCTAGTTGTTTTACACAAACACACGATTAATAATAAAAATTACACGTTTAAGTCAATTCGTTAAGCGTAAGAGTAAATTAAATGCGTCTGCACATCAGCTAGTGTTTGTCTTCCTGATCTCGTTGCCTCAGTAAAAGGCAATATGGAAAAGAGAATATGAAGAATGTTTTGCGACAATGATTTTTAATGCAAAATCATTGGTCATTTATGCTATGCACAAAAGCGCGTGGATAGATAACGGAAATCTGCAGACTGACCGCAGTGAATGGTTTTTGATGCTCAACATATACAAATATTGCTTGAATTCCATATATTAAAATTGATTTCTAACAAAGAAAACTCCATGAATAGATAAAAGATAGACGTTGTTTGCTGTTGATATGTATGTTTTGAAATCAACAAAGCAAAAACAACAAAATATTTATTTTTTTTACGACACTCAGGTAAAGTATTCCAATTTTAGAGACAGCCTTTAAATACGTCTTTAAAGGCTTAAATGCTGTGATACTACAAATGATTAAGAAAAGGTATATTCCTAGTTCCACGTAATGCATCTGATTTTAGCACTTTCAAAAATAAAGACTCTCCACCCCAGTAACAAAACGCAGAGGATGTATAGTGCGTCATTCCTGTGCGTATCCAATGTACTCGTTGGCTGCTCGTGTGCATTGCCCTCTTTCCTCTCTTGCTTTATCTGAAGGTGTTAGGCTGGTAACACCCACCCCGCTCTCCAGGTTCAGTCATCATCGAGGGTTCAGGCTCTTCAGGAGGAACTTGCTCCGATCGTCAACAAAATTCCAGCGTGGGTGACAAAGAAGGACTATGAGATACGGATAGTTTTTTTTCTTTCAGCTGACATACAGCTTTGCCCTGATGCCATGCTAAACACAAAAATGTTTCTGAATTTGGAAAGATTTTTGTGATTTACGGAAGTCTGCAAAGGACAGATTGCATGAGATGACCAGAAAGACAACTTTAAATATTTTTATATATAAGGTAACTGTGCCGTCCTTAATTTGTTAAGTGTATTATTTAAAGCGTGTTTGGCAGGACGGTTTACTTTTAACGCGGTTTGAAAGGAAACAATTAGAAACTCTTTACAGGACAAGGGCTGTCATCTCAACGGATTTTCAACAGCTCAGTCCTCTTAAACTGGATGCACAAAAGAATTAAATATTTCGGATTGTTCATTGCGGGATAATACAATTTGCACTTAACATCAACAAGAGCTTCATATGCTGATGGCTCAACGGGTACGTTTTCTCACAAACCCATCGCGTAACTATACACTTGAACTAACTTTATTTAAAGTTTCCTGTTATTTTAAATATTTGTGTTTTTTAATCAACTAATGCATATGTTTAAAGTTACCTAAAGATACAGCCGTGTCTCTGTATGATACAGTACGAAGACCTTACCCACTATGGCGGAGGTATGGAAGGAGTTGGGGTTCCTACGTCCATGTACGGGGATCCACACGCGCCGCGGCCCCTGCCGCAAGTTCACCACTTGAACCATGGGCCACCGCCACATGCCAATCAGCACTACGGAGCTCATGCACCACACAGTATCATGCCCAGTAGTATGGGCTCAGCTGTTAACGACGCACTTAAAAGAGACAAGGACCAAATATATGGGTAGGCTACTTTGCTTCACATATTAACATTTAGAGGAGACGTCTGTAAGCTGACCAACATAGTCTAGGCTACCAATATATTTTTATGAAATTATATCTTTAAATAGTGCGCTATATTATTAATTCATGTTAAAATTTAACGATAAGGGTTAATTTTTTATTCAAAACGTCTATTCAAAAGATGTCTGTTTGTTAAACACACATAGGTACAAAGTATTGTTAAATTATGTACTGCCTTATTACACACACAATATATGAATTTTGTTTTATATACTATCATTATGTAATTGCTTTCAGCCACTTTCAGACCCAGTTCTGCACTAGCACAGTGTATTAGCTATAGTACTAAGGCAGTAAGTGCTATAAATGCAAAACTTCAACTGTCATCAACATTCATACTTTGTCAGACTCAATGGTATAACGTTTTGATTTTTAAGTTTACATTGTGTGTGCATTTACCAAAGTCAATGGTCTGCATTTCCTCAAGGCATCCGTTATTTCCACTGCTGGCGCTTGTTTTTGAGAAATGTGAGCTTGCCACTTGCACACCGAGAGAACCCGGGGTTGCTGGAGGAGATGTGTGTTCATCTGATTCTTTTAACGAGGACATCGCTGTGTTTGCCAAACAGGTAACTGCCCAAACAGCAGCCTTAAAAACTTCGTGATTTTTTCCCAAGTGGAATTGTTTTAATGAAATTAGTGAAATCGTATCTTTATGCATCAACCACGCTCATTTATTATAAAGATGTCACCTGCGTATAAAGTATTTAATTTGATTTGATTTGTTGCAATTTTGTGATTAAATATTTCTACTACAGATACGGGCAGAAAAGCCGTTATTTTCCTCTAATCCAGAGTTGGACAATTTGGTAAGTGTAAAATGTTGTTTGATAAATATCGCACAGAGATTACACAGATTACACAGAGATTTTGAAATCACAGAAATCTCGCACGCAATAACAGGTATTTGTAATGCACGTCAATTTATTAAATGGTCCAAATGTGTTGTAGTTATCATTAGTTCAACTCTATAGTCATAAACCTATTACAATCTTAGCATCCCTAATTAGTTTTACTAATAAACATCTCACATTTACGCATTTGGCAGACGCTTTCATCCGAGACAAAGAGATTGCATTAGTATACCTAATGTATACCTTAGTGCAAGGTATACAACGTATATCAGTACATGCGTTCTCTTGGACCGAACCCACAAACATTGCTGCTAACGCAATGCTCTACCAGTTGAGCTACAATGTAAATTAAATAAAAATTTGCAACAATACTATGTATTCTGTATTTTGTACGTTGAATATTTTTTTATTTGTGTTTTTATTTTCATAATAATGTAAAGCTGCTTTGAAACAATGCAACGTTGTAAATCGCTTATAAATGAAAATGAACAGAAATTAAATTGATTAAAATTTTGTTTTTCTAGATGATTCAATCAATACAAGTATTACGATTCCATCTATTGGAACTCGAAAAGGTATGTTTTTTCCATGATTTTATACCTATGCAGTCCTCAAAATAAATTTATTAACAATTTATTTGGTATGTTTGTATTTATTTTTATTCAGTTTTATTCTTTAATTGTATCATGCCAGGTGCACGAGCTTTGCGATAATTTTTGCCATCGATACATAAGCTGTTTAAAGGGAAAAATGCCAATAGACCTGGTAATTGATGAACGGGATGGATGCAAGTCCGACTTCGATGACCTCTCAGGATCCTCGACAAACCTTGCAGATCACGTGAGTTTAAATCGCCCGTCTGTGTCATCACAACATCACCCCAAGACAGACTGTTTTTTCTCCAGAATTTAAGCTTGATCTACGTTTTTTTAAATGTATAATGAAACGCCAATTGGTTTAGGATGAATTTTACTGTACTTTTAATATTCATTGTTTCCTGACTTTCCTACCTCACAAAATTTTTATGGTCTTACTTGTGCTTTTCCCTACTGCATTATTCATCTTCACAATATATTTAAGGAGATAAAGAGTAATTACTTAATTATATGTGCTAAGTTATTTAAATAATATTATCTAAATCTATTTTTCTTTGCTCTCATATGAATCATTAAGGCATTGCCCCAGGATATGTCTTATTGTAGATAAGGTATGATGATGATGATGATCATGCATATGTTGGGTGCAGGTGTAGGGTCAGGGTTTTCCCCCCACTGTCCACCCCTCTGTTAGCTCTAATGATCAGTGTTACATTTGCACGCGAATGCGCTATTGTTTTTGAACGGATTGGATTGTTATTGTCAAGCAGGAGGGGAGTTGTCTTTTACTCAGAGACCAACAGTGCGTTCCTTACAGTTGTGCTTCCTATTATAAACACACAACCCCCGTCACAGGAACAAAACCAGGGTATTAAGAACAAAACTTTACATTCTGCTTAGCTCTGCTACAGGTCAAAATGTTTTATGGTAATGAAAAGTAATGCGTAATGAGAAGTGATGAGAAAATAGGAGGTTATAGTCTTTTTAAATGCTCTGTATCAGTAAAAATTAAGCTGCTTCGATGTTTTAGATAGTTTCTACATTCTGCCATTTTACATTTACATTTAGGCATTTGGCAGACGCTTTTATCCAAAGCGACTTACATTGCATTATACTACACATTGATCACTATACATTGAGTATGTGCAATCCCTGGGATCGAACCCATGACCTTGGCGTTGTTAACGCCATGCTCTAACCACTGAGCTACAGGAAGGTGAGGAAGGTAATTTACTACAGTACTTCAGTTTTCCATAATGTTAAACAGCGGCTGACCTTCCCTACAGTTTCTATAAATTGATCTGAACAGCAGAAGGTGAGGTCTAGCCGTTAAACGTTCACTTGGTCAGCTGAAATTTATTTGATGAATATGTACCTTTGCGCATTTGACAATAACTATAATCCTTTATTGATGTTCCTGTAATATATTATTGATTTACATGTGTGGAGTGTGACACTAAACAATTTGGATTAGATAATGGAAGAAGACAGCAGCCTTCAGAAATGTTATTAACAACAAACACACGCACAAACAGACAAACCCACAAACTGCTTTTGTGTGTCCTAATGAGAAAACAGTGAAGGGTCTTATTCACACAACTTAATTGTTGTAGGGGCTTATTCTGGGCTTCTTTAAAGCTCTTTAGTTGATCACCATCAGGCAAACAGCTGACGCTAAGGGCCTGAAGAGGAACGGCTGCTGTTTGCCTACATGTTAAGCTGGTTTAAGTGCCTTACATCCAGTTCTGGTTAAAAGGGGTGCGCTGTTGGTTTCTTGCCCATTTACCGTCAGACATCGGGAGAAGCAGTTGCCCTGTTTGTGGCTCTATATAGACCTGTTAGGTCCTATGTTCTGAATTGTATTCCTAGTTTGTCTTGATCTTGTGCAACCTCTGTTTTAGCTGACTGTTTTCTGCTAATTTGGCAGAGAAATTTCTCAACACAGACAGAATGGTAACCAGGCATTTAAAAACAATATAAGATGCTCTTTTAAAAAATACACATTTTAAAGGTGTATTATTGTGCTTTTATTGGCTAAATTGAAATGATAACTCTGGTAATGTTACTAATGTGACCTGTATATTTTTGACCCTTCAAATCCCTGTACTTGTTATGTGATGGGGACACATGGATCTGCTTGTACCTGAACCTCAGAATCCAGCATCCTGGAGAGACATGGACGACGCTCACTCCACTCCTTCAGTTGGTACCCCAGGCCCATCCAGTGGGGGACATGCTTCTCAGAGTGGAGACAACAGCAGCGAACTAGGTAGGAAGATACTATTACATCGTAATATGCTTGGAGGTATCAGTTTATTCCATAGTTTTTAATTACAAAACTTAAGTAATATTTCTAAATTAGAATTTTGTGGGTATTCTGAATCATTTAAATTGTTATTATTTTTATTTTGTTCATTAAGGTGATTTTACATTTTAACTGAGAATGTGTTTAATGTTCTCGAATGGTCAAGAATCCAGTTTAATTGATCATATTTTCCATTTACCTGTTTATTCCATTATTTTCTTTTAAAATTTTATTTTTCTTATTCTATTTCCATCTTTAAAAGAAATCCTTTTTAGTACCCCACAGAACATTTATTACTCATTTTACACCCTCACAACTTCTTTTGTTTATTTTATTTGAAATTCGGTTATTCAGTTAAGTTAATATTTGTAGTATATTTATAATGCTTCAATGCTATCTGCTTGGGAGAAACAGTTTCTTAGTCTTTATGTGTTCTGCATAATTGCTTTAGTAAAAATAGTTTGACCATTGTGCAGCACAACAGAAGGATGTTCTGCAGATCAAGATAATCTGAATTCAGCAACCAGATTGTAATTCAGATTCACAATTCCAGTAATTTTGCCACATTGCCTGAATGTGACAGTATGGAATATCAAATTTAAAGTATCTTTAAACACCCATGTGAAATGTTTGGCAAAACAGCAAAGTCAATACAGTTTTGGATTGCTATGTTAGCTGTATAAAGAAGCATGAGGGTGTGGTATTTTCCCCACACCAGGCTTTTTTAAACAATGGTGGGGGGACACCCAAAGACCATGGCCTTTTGACCCCAAAGAGCCTGCATTAAAGAAGGGGAAGAGGAATGACCCCTGCCGGCCTGAAGGACAGAACACTTCAAATACTAGTAACAATGGAGGGGTAATATCTGGGGTGATCAGAGGCAGAGGTACCTACTGCTCCTCTAGGAGACACTTTGGTTTGGTTTTCCTTCTTTTATCATTCTAGTGATGGGTAAAGCAAACATCTTTTTCCATTACAAGTGAATGGAGGGGGGGGTCTTACATCAGTCTTCCCAGCCCAAGTTCAGAGATTACTGGACCTTTTTAAAGCACCTGTATCTTGTAGGGGGGGTCCCTTTTTAAGTTCCTGCTGTTGAGTAGCCACGTCTTCTCCATGTTAGGTTAGTTTTTGGGTCAGGATAAGGAAAAAGAGTAAGTAAAGCTCTAAAAGGTTTAAAGTTTATTGGTACCTCTCTTTTATATAACTGTGTTTTCATTGGTGTGTCTTTGATGGTGGTATTGGTGGTGGGGGGGTTACAAAGCTATTCTAAACGTATGCTGGTGGGAATGCAGAGCTTAGGAATGTCCATCACAAAGGCCAAAAAGAGAACAAAAGGAAGCTGCAGGACATTTTAGGCCAATGTTCACCTCTGAGCACTGAAGGACACAGGGTGAAACAGGATGTTTTTACATCTATATCTGAACCTTCGATTAAGGTTAAATCCCAGCATGATGTTTCACGTAAGTATAGTGGACCAACAACAAGTGTCAAGAGCTGATGCCTCTGTGTAACACCACATAACCAATACCAGGCATTGTGGTGTCTTACTGTCAATACCACCCAACTGTGTATCAATCCCATGATCTTGCAGATCATATTATGACCACAGGGGACAAGAGGCATCTAATCAATACCCTTTAAGTGAAACATTTAGCGAGAAGAAAATCATCTACGATCGTCAAGTATGTCCAGTAATTATCCAGTCTGTTGCGTCCAGTAGTGGGAATAATGGCTGTCTTAGGAGAAGTATAGTTAGTGATAGATTGAGGTCATAGTGAGCCCATTAAGCAAGAAAACAGGATTTATTCTGTGATGCGTATGGGGTGGCAGTCATCAGACCCAGATAGTTTGCGCAGGGTCCCATTGTCTCCAGGACATTCATCTATATCCAGTTCATCTAATTATCAGCATCAGAAGAACATTAGGCATCATCTCTGATGGTGAAGGTACAATGATGTGATATGCTTCCCATCAGGATTGAATTACAGGATTGTGTGAAACTAAATTCACAGCCTTTTTTTCTTTTGTCATATTTTTAATTGCATCTGCTGATTATTTTTCTTTTTTTATATTTACAGTAAAGTTAAAATTTTTCTTTAATTTGTGAAGAGAAGGTAAAAACAAAACATGGATGTGGATGGAAACTAGAAGCCTCTTTTCCATGTCTTAGGGTGCTGTTTTTTTCTCAAACAGCCTCAGGGCTTACTCCAGCCTGCCTCTAGGCTGCTGTGGCCCCCCCTCTGTGCTGCGCGTGCAGACTCCAGAGCTGGGGAGTAAGGTAGGGCTGTGGGAGCTGTAGAGAGCAGCAGCCTTTAAAGAGAGTGCAGTCACACAGGCAGCATGGGCCAAGTTGCCAGGGAACAGTCAGAAGCGATTAGCGTAGAGTTGGATCAGCCCTGCGGCCTTCGTTTTCTGGAACAGGAGCAGAGAGGGTTGGGGGGTGGTGAGCTTGGTTGGGGTTGAGTCTTCCTTAGATGTTAAGATCCTGGCTCACTTTCTTTATCATTTTTTCCATATTTTTTTATTTGTTTTATTGTACTTGTACTACCAATTTTTTTACACCCTCACAATTTTGGGGTTTTTCAAAGCACACACCCACCTGTTTTTGCTTCTTGGACTGTTGGTCAGAAGAAAAATAGTGTCAAAAGAAACGATACTTTTAAAGCATGTCGCAACATTGTGTCACGTTTGGTTAGGACACAGTGTCAGCATCAGTCTGTCTAAAGACCATCTACCACCGCCCCTCCTCCTTATATTTAAATGTCATTATTCATTAACTGAATATTAATAAAATATTAGTTGCTTTGATTGATGCATCCCCAAAAACAAGAAGACACAGCAGGGCCTTAAGAAAACCTTAAGAAAAGCAGGGTTCCTGTCCCGCCTCCAAGGAAGAGACCCTCAGATATATTATTCACACACCCTCTGGGCAGGCTTTCAAGGTATCTCTACCCTCAGGGCAAGAAAAATAAGCATGACGGTTAAAAGTAAATCATCTTGCCTGATGCACAGTTAATGGAAGAGGGATGGAAGAAAAGGAAGAGAAAAAATATAAAGAGGGAGGACAAGACGGAAACCTTAGTTTCAGTCTCCTGCATGAGTCTGTGTCTCACAGTCTCATCTTGCTGTGATCTTAAACTAGACTGAATGGTAATAAATTGAATGCTGGCTTGATTTTATCACAGAGCTCACAGTTTAAATGCCAAAATAGAGATGATATAATTATTTTTGCTGTTTAAGGTTGTTTAGCGTTTGCCAATGTTTAGGACTGATCTTAATGGCAATTTGTACACATACAACCGCATGTCGAATACGGGTGACTAAACTAAATAATCAGGTGTGTACAGGATTCTCTTCAAAAATAGCAAAAACTGATATGAATCATAACCACAGCAACAGTTTGGCAACAGTTTGGTTTTAAACACATTACACAGATTTAATATTAAATGCAGTAATCACTCCTGTAAATAGAATGAGATTTCGTTTTCAGAAGAAACGCAAAAAGGAATTTAAAAAAAAATTTGCTGCAGTGTATACGTAGGCACTGTTTATTAAACAGTCACATCTTGCAGTAATGATCCTAATGTATGTACTATATGTACTTTAAGGCAGTTACTAATATAAACCGTAAAGCTGAATACGATTTTATCAACATCCACCAAATGGGCTTTGTTTTATGTTTTTTCTTTTTTCCTTTAAGTTATTTTTTTAATGCACTAATGCAGATATTTTTTGTACAGTGCCAAGTCTCCATTCCTCATTCAAGCATGGAGCCTAGACATTCATTACAGCATGTCAAAGACAGAGCTCACATTGAATTAATAGAACTGGGGTTGGTGCAGAGATTTTCACGAGATCTCTGACAGAGACAGAGAGGGAGAGAAGCAGATAAAGAGGAGATGGCCCTCCATCCCGCTCTGTTGATTAGCATTCCCGCACACTGCATGGATAGTCCTGCTTGCTGTGGTCCTTGTTTTACTGTTGCTAATCAAAACAAGCTTGCTCTTTCACATCGTGTTTGTAAGTGACACTGGTGATTGGTCTGAATAACAACTAAGCTGAGCTGAAGGTGATGTTTTATCCCCTTATTTTATCTCAAGTGGCTTTTATCCTTATCTTTATCTCTTGCTCTCTCACCCCGTTATACTCTATTATTTATCAGGGGATGGCTTGGACAACAGCTTGGCATCTCCAGGCACAGGAGATGAAGATGACCAGGATAAGAAACGTCAGAAAAAGAGAGGAATCTTCCCAAAAGTGGCAACCAACATCATGCGGGCGTGGCTCTTCCAACATCTCACAGTAAGACATGCTCAACTCTTCTGATCCCAGTGGTATTAAGGATAAGACTTTGGGAGATAGGCCACCATGTATTAGCTTGTCTTAACTATATTTTATTATCTGTTCTTTGGTCTGCCAAATCATCCATCTTGCTTGTCAAAATTGAAGAAGGCAGCAGTCACCCTAGTGCAGTTGTTTAGGCAAATATGTTCCACCAAGATTATGCCTGATTTGTTGCATTTCTACTGCCCTCAAATCTCTTTACCCCCTTAAATTCTCACCATTCTCTTCCATCTTCCTGTTTTCCATTCTTTTTCTGAATTCCTGCACTTTCTAAGGGCTACACAGGTCCTGTACACATAGTAATCCTTTTCCTTTTACCCACCTTTAGAGTTTAGAAATAAAAAGGGAGAGCCTAATTGAATTATCCTCTCTGTTCTCAGCTGCTTTTCAGACCGATTTGTGAAGCAAGTGTTTCCCATTGCAGAATGTGTCCTCTGACAAAAACAGTGTTAAAGGGGACTTTGGCCTTTGAATGGCCCCCATTGCAACACCCAGGCGATCATGCATTCATTTGGGGTTGGGGCTGAAAGAAAGCTGCAGGATTACGTTTTGTCGGTTCCTACTTTGAGCGAGCCAGTGTGCAACATTTTAGATTGGGGGCTCTTACATATGGTCTAAGCTTCCATCTTTTGTGCCCTATTCAGAGGTCTGTGATAAAGACCCCCTGTGGTACCAATCTTAAAGAAAGGTGGAACATTAAGATTCAGTGGAACATTACAGTTATAACTGTTAGATTCACTGGAACAAGATAGAAAGATTTCAATTGGCATGCTAATTAGGACAAGGGGGGCGTTTTAACAGACTTAAGTGTAATTAATGCAAATATGAGTCTTAGAAAGCAAGACAATTACAGATGCTAACAAATGTAGTGTCGGACATCTTTTTCATTAGCACCTTTTGCAAATCTTAATGAACATGTGGGTTCCTCAACATAGTCCTCAGAACTTTAGGATAATTTAGCATAACAGAAAACAATCATAATTAACCTTTCACCCTGGTTTTGATAAGGTTTCTTCTTATCAAAAAATGGGTCCCAGAGCACAGCTGAGATTTGACTATCATTGGGCTGTGTAAAAAGGGGCTGGGGCTTATAGTCATTTATAAGGAGAATGACAGCTACCAAGCCAGAAGGTGAGCAGGGAAATTGTTTGCAGCACCATTAGTGTGTTTGTGAGACAGAGAGAGAGAAAGAGATAGAGGAAGACATGTAACAAGACTCATCTTTTACCAGTGACCACAGGAGGTGAGTGCCAAAATTGGTGCACACCCACAACCTTGTGCTGTCTATACATTCACCCCTGCCTGCCATCTGCTGCGCTCTCTCTATACTCACAGTGAGAGCAAGAGGATCAGGGGCCAGGGGCTACCACAGGGCCACCAAGGGCCAAGCCCTATTCAACCCTAAACAAAACTCTCCATTGTCTCCCTTTCACACCCACTCGATCATTTGTCAAGTAATGTCAAATAATGTCAAACAAAACCACGAGCGTTCAGCCAATAACACTGGAAATTCAAGAAAACTCGGTACTGCATATTAGGAAGTCTATCATACCTAACTATGTAATTTCCTAAAAGAGTTAGATTGGTTCCATGTTTCTGGCCTGCATGACTCAAATTGACTTCATTTTGCATGTGATTAGTCATTAAAACAAATTACTTTTAAAAAATTGTCATTTTGATTAATTTCTAAAAGTTAAGACATTTAAATGTTTGCTTGTTTATCGCTGTATAAATCCTTAGACATTCTAAAATTTTAACACTACCTCACTCCTCCTTTCTCTGTTTTCTTCATTTTCACTTTTCTGTCTTTCATTGTCTTTATCTTTTATATTTTGTAGCATCCATATCCATCCGAAGAGCAGAAGAAGCAGCTAGCACAGGACACAGGACTTACCATCTTACAAGTGAATAATTGGTGAGTAACCTTTGAACCTTGACTTGCCAGCCATTTGTCCCACCTCTCAACACTTAATGTTAGGAGTAGTAAGTTAGGGTTAGAGATCTCTGTAACATTTCCATTCCATGTTTTTTTGCACTATTATTAGACTGTGTTCAAAGCTCCAATGAGGACAAATAAAAATAAAAACAGCGGCAATGATGAGACTTGTTGAGGGTCTGCAAAGGATATTTAGAGAAGTTGAAATGAAGGGTTATATTCTGACTCTAGAACACTGCTCTGTCATCAGCTTTTCTAATAAACATTTGTTCCAATATTACCAATCTTGATGCTAAAAAGATGTCATTAAATTACAGTCATGTAAAATGTAATCTTTAAAGTTTGACATTACTAACATATTTGGGAGCTGATGAAATTAAGTTTTTATTATTATTAGTTTATTTTGATAGTAAAACATGTTCAGCACAATGTTTGTGTTTTTAAATGTTTGCATTTAAAATGTATATTTTCCATTTGATTTACTTTAATTTACCACATATAGTGTCAAAATAAACTTAAGTTGTCAGTCCCTGAAATTATTATCAAAAGCTGACTACAGTAATTTAAATTTATTAGAAAAGCTCAACACTAAACACTCATCAGCAACTGCTCATTTTAATATTACTTTATTTATATGATTAGATTTTGTTTTATTATATAAGATAATGTAGGTTTTGTGTTGCATTGTATTGTAACACATGCTAGCATCATTTACTGCAACAAAAATAAGGTGTTTACAAACTTTTGGGGAGAAACCTATTGTCTATGAATAATATCTTCCCCCAGTGCATGTCAGGGGCATTTCCTATCTCTCTGTTATGAACTGCTCAAGCATATTAGTGCCTGAAAATCAGTTAGGCTAATCATACCCTGAGGCTGCTAGGCCAATGATGTATCAATTGAATATTTATTGAGCAATGACCCCTTTACTTTCATTAATACATTGCAGCAAGACACATACCTTTAGCTTTAGAGCAAATAAAACAAGTCTTTTGAACAAAGGTGAATCTGAATCTGTTCTTTATTGTACATTATAATGATTCACCATTAAATCTAATATTTCAGAAGTAATATGTAAAAGGTGTTCAGTTCTCTTTATTAACAAAACATATGCTTGTTTGCATCATAAATTAGAGTGTTTCCTCAGTCTAGCAATAAAACGGTGCATTATATTTTTTTTTCTTTGTAGACTTTTATTAACCTAAAGGCCCAGGAAAAACTGTAATGTATTATTTAATATTTTGCAGTAAATTGGAGAAATAAGCTCATAGATGTAAGTCATACGTGTTTAAATAACAGTAAAATACACTGTGTGCAGTCAGTAATATAAAAATAATTTTTGTTCTCTTTTTGTAATTTTTTGTATTTTTTGTTCTCATTCTGTCAGGTTTATCAATGCTCGAAGAAGAATTGTGCAGCCCATGATTGATCAGTCTAACAGAGCAGGTAAAAATCACATTTTACTAGCAATTTCAGGTAATACATTTTACCAGAGGTAAAGAACAGCTTTACCTCTGCTTGTATATAAGTATGTATACACTTCATGGATACAGCATGGGCATAAATCACATATGTATCACGTCTTTTCCTCATTTTAGTAAGTCAAGGAACCGCTTACAGTCCTGATGGTCAACCTATGGGCGGCTTTGTTTTAGATGGCCAACAGCACATGGGTCTTCGGCCTGGTGGTAAGTGATGCATGAATTATTGCAAACTAAACTCTTTGCATAACTCAGTGCTCCATTAGTGTGCTATAAAAGATGCTCAACATTTGCATGTGCTTTATTGTTTTTTTAATTTTGTTTCTCCATCTCAGGTCCCATGGGAGGCATGAGTATGAATATGGGCATGGATGGGCAGTGGCACTACATGTAAACTCCACTTCCATTTTGAAAAACATAAACGTAAGAATATGGTTTGGTATTTAGAATATCCCTTTTCTTCTGCCTTTCAGCGTGTGAAATCTGATTATAGCGGTGATTCTCCCTGTGACAACCCCCCCACATGCGCACACACCTTACATCTCGGGCTCCATCTCCACTGCCTGTCTCTGACAGTCCACAAATCAAGACGTATCGCTTGCTGCGGGCGGCCTGGCATGCAGAATTTTATTTAATACTGACACTGTGCTGCCCAATGAGCCCCTCCATAATGACACTTACCTTGATTAATAGTGCTCTTTATATGTAAATAGACACCGCATCCAGTTTTCCTTTCACGCCAACACAGTCCTTCCCTCACAAATAACCACCTCAGCCTCTTCTAATGAATGAAGAGCAGAGGGGAGGTGAGCTGGGGTTAACACCCCCATCAAAACCACAGGTACATAGAGATCATGTGCATCAGTTCACAGGAGTGAAATACATGCAGACCAAATAATTTCAGGACTGTTTAATCATACCGTTGTTACTGTAATTGCATTGCTACTGTAGTTTCATCATTTCGAGGAAAGTTTGCCATTTTTAATTTGCTCCGGTTAACCACCTGGTGCATCGTTGAGATCATTAGACAGATCTGTTTTCTTATTATGTGTAAGGGTTAAAAGCATCAAGTGGATAGGGGCACATGAATGATTTTAGAGGCCGGTGTATATCTGGATTTTAAGAAATTGGTCCCAGCAAAATGTGTTGGTTTTCAGACTACTGTAAATGTGTTGATGTGTATGAATTCAATTTCTCAATATTGTATTTTTTTCAGTGTTCTAGGTCTTAATGGGGCCTCAGTCCCAGTGCTGACCAGAGTCATGAGGAGCAAATGAATCCATGTCACATTTGTTTGGATCCAATCACACTTATGTCCACGCAACCTACCAGTTATAACCTCTATTCACAAGACCTCCTAAACTTCATCAACTGGCTATTATAAACCCAGGCAAAAACTGTCCACAGGAGTACCAACATAATAAAAGTCAATCCTGAAGCATTTTGCCAAAAGAAGGACTTTTTAAAAACATTTGGGGATCTGATCTTTTTAAATTATTTATTCTTGTTGCTGTCAAGAACACAGGGACTACAACATTTGTGCACTTTTGCTTCAATCATAGAGTGGATGCCCCAGATGAAAATATTCCATACTCACTTAGGAGCAAGTGCACACTCGTATTAAATGCATTTTTCTTAAACGCTCGAAAGTGGAAAGATGCTGGGAGTCATCAGAAGCTCTGAAGTGTGATGAATGGATTTTTGTTGGGGAAAATGCGTTGTGTTTGAGTTTATGTCATTAATTAGTTTTAGACCTTTACATTTATGATTCTACGAAGTAAAAACTGAGAGGAAAATAAAACTCAAAGGGACACACTGCATCCTTGTGGCGCACCTGACACAAATTCCAGTATTTAAAATCACAAAGTATTCCTCAGGAGATTGTTTTAAAAACTGTCACTAGGGAAATTAGTTGTCAAATTTGTGTTTGGTAAATTTAATGGAGCGCAAAAGTGCTGTTGTAAAGTTAAGTATGCCTGGACGAATTTTAAACCACTATAGGTGTTCCATTGTACATTATTATGTAAATATTATTTGTAAGACACGTAAGTGTCAAATAGTCGAGATCCTTTAAGAACAGAGATTGGTTGTTGTACATTTGTTGGTCATTTCTCACTCTTGGTTTTGTCTATGGATAAGTCGATCATATGTTAGTTTGATCGATCCTCTCGCGCAGTCCATTTTCCTTTTAGAAGTCTTTTACATTCAGTACTGGAGTATTTCTACATCAAAAGTCGAGTTCTTGTAATAAATGCTTCATTTTCAAAATGTTAAATGTATGTTGCTATAAATGTTGCTGTTAAATTTTGATCTGGTGTAATAGGCAATTTTAGTGCAAATTACTTTTGAAAATTTAAAACATGCACTCGGGACAATTTACAGAAAACATTGCACTTATACGTTTCTGTGATACTTTCTTTACTAGGAAAACAGACAAATAGAATTGTTATTTAAGATTTGCTCTTGTTTATGGAAATATCGGTCAGGTGCATAAAACAATCCAAAGTCTTACACATTTTCAAACGTACAAACTCTGAATTGAAAAATAAATGGCGTTCTGCAGAAAGGAGCATCAGTAGATGTGAAAATACTAATGTCTTTAGCGCATAAAGTATTCTCTTTAAAATCATCCACGATTTTTCAGAAGGTATAACTTAAATGTTGCTGCTATATGTAAAACAAAATTCAGATAAATTTAATATTTTAAAACATTCTACCGTCTCCCACGTATTATTTTTCAAAAACAGCCAAACCCTGCACTAATGAGGAAAAAAAGTTTTTCTCATGCTGTTTTATATCTTAGCTATGTCTGCTTCAACAGACGTCTCCCTGCTTTTTTCGACCCCCAGTTTGTTTCTGTAGCCTGCAGTAGTGGTGAGAAAATGCTGTACTTTCGTGGTCATTTATCAATGTCAGCGGCGTAACGATCTCCACTGCAGTATTGATGAGGAGAATTACATTGGCGCTGGAGGAGAACCCATAGGCACAAAAACTTGCAATAACGTGAGGGCCAATGCCCTTGCATTTAATGTGATTTCTTGCGATAACCGAATTATTTTAATGGAAATTTTAAATTTTCTTATTTGTTTTTTCTTTTTGTTTTTCAAAACAATAAATAAGGCCAGTTTTACTGCAACATACAGAGGGCATTAAATACTCTTTGTATACTATTCTTATGATATGATAAAAAAATAAGCGAGATGTGGTTGAATATACTGGCGACTCTGTATAAGAAAATAATTAAAAGACCTTTTTAAAGACCTAAATCACCTTCATCAAGCTATGCATTAAATTGTTTTTTGATAAGTAGCATTCAGCAGCATTTAAATTTTTAAAGGGAAAGTGACTTATCAATATACCTTACTAAAATAGTGGCGTTGGTCTTAATATTGCGTTTTCTCAACACACAAAAATTCAAATATGAAACATCAAAACAGCTTCAAAGATATATCGTCATTATCCTGACCAGAGAGAGTCAAAGAGAGAGTCAATGCTGATACAAATAACTCAAGTGCTCGAGTGGATATATCTTAGAGATAAATTCGTTGTGAAAGCTGCCTGAAACAACGCAACGGAATATGGGTCATCTTTCCTCACACTGTGGAACATCAAGTAAAAGAAATACAAATTAAAATGGAGTATGCACAGTCTATTGCAAGCGTTCACAACTATATTTATTCACTCTTCTGGAACAAAACGATACCGTTCTGTTATGTTTAAATTTATAATTGTGTTTGAAGCCTCTGTTGCGACCCTGCAAACGCTTGCTTTAATGTAGTCATTTATTTAGTTATTCAAACTAAAATACAGTTGTATTATATAGTATGCGATTCCAATAATATTTTGTGATGTTGTATAATGATATCATAATAAAATAATTAATTAAACGTCTACAGATATTTGAAAACAAATAATAAGGGAAAACGTACTCCCCTAAACTGTGTGCGTATAAAATCTTGTGTGTTCATTCCTTGTTTTTTCACTCGTTTATTTTATTTTCTCGTTAATTTTGGCATACACATTTGTGCCGACTTTTCCCTGGATTTTCTCTTTGCCGTAATTCACACAGTACAGATCCATACTGTTATACATTAATTAAAATGAAAAGTGAATCCTGTAACTACAATCATTAGTCTCTAATGATACCTTAACATAAACAACGATGGGTGCAACTAGGTACAATAACTATTTAAAGCAGTACAAGCTATCAGTGTATAATTATGCTAAGGATGATTTTAAATATCACTCTGTAATACCAGTTGCGATTGGTTCTGTGCACCCCTGCACCATCATTTCAACAGTTTAGATCTCAGTTTGAGCGTTGTGAACTACAGCCAAGGACCAGTACAGCCCAACCTTCTGAATCCATCTTGTCAAACACTATTTTTATTGTGTACAATCTTCTCTCTCTGGATTTCCTGAGTAGTCATGTTGAGAATCTGGTCCATGTGAGGAGGTGTTTATCCCCTGGTTACAGGGCAGTCAGAGTGATTGTTGTTTAAAATTAAGGCCAAAGGAAATTAGGTGGGGAGGCCTCTATTTGGCTTTATTTACTGCAATGCGTGTGCCAAGAGGTCATGGGTCAAAGTTGAGAATGGGGCCAGGAGAAGAGGTATCTTGCTTGTAACACTGATTGTTCCACATGCTTGAAGTTCTGTGCATTCTCTCTTTCATGTCCTGGAAAGCTGATCAACATTAAACAATTCTCTATAACATGAGCAAAAGCAGAGGCTTTCAATCAGGAAAACAAAGTAATCTTAGCTGGTTTAGGGTTATCAACTGAACTGTTAACAAATAGCTGAATAATAGCATATTATCATTAATAGTATTTTTTTCCAATATCCACCAATCAGAAAGTCCTATCCAATTCAATCCATTAAATAAAGTCAATCATGCCATAAATAAGTGTCCCCCAGTTAAAAAATGTCAGACTAAGAAGGTCCCCAGCTGTGAATCTGTGGGAATTTCACTTTTATTAAGATCAGAAAAAATTACATTTGGAGAGATACGATGGACAATGGACCTCAACTATTGGCCAGATATAACAGAATTAATGTGACACATGTCGGTCCAGTTTTTTCACCTGATAGCTTTATTTCCACTTTTGTCTCTTGGATCTGACAGCTTCACACACTGTAGTGTCTGTTCTACTTTAAATGCAATACTTTCTTATTATCTTGCATATTTGTTATGGCTTAGATCATAGCATAAAAATGCTGTAATAAATAGTAAATTCCTGTTGTAAATGATGTGGTACTATGATATTCTGCAAACTCAATGAGAATTTAAGAGTAATTTTCACCCCCAGACCCCTACAGTAAATATCACAATTGATTTTAGTGTGGCACCACATTTTAATTACTCCAAACAATCAAGAGATGGGACAGTTTAGCCCCTACTGATTAATACTTATTCCTTGAGTGATGTTTGCCATTGGTTTAGCCTTACATTTTAGAGCACCATCTATCAGAAAGTGTTTGTGTTAGCAACTGTTATACTATAGCCTAATTGCTCACACATGTGTGGAGCAAGTTAGATTGGGCATGTGTTGATAAATTAGATATCGTATATCAGTTGGAATAAAATGATAAATTATGGGTGAAAGGGTAACCAAGAAGGATGACTCAAAAGTGACTTTCATTGTTAAAGTAATATGGCTAGCTTGCTAAAAGCAATGTGCATAAAACAAAACCATTAAAACAATGTGCATAAAACAAAACCAAAGACACATGTTCCATCATGATCAAAACTGATTATTACAGTCATTGCAATTGGTAATACTACAGTTTATAAAGCCATTTCTGTAATTACTCATTGACAGTGTAAATCATAACTTTTTTGTGGTTCTACTGTGAAGTTCTTCTGGAACAACATAAAAATCTTTTCTATTGTACACACAACAAAATACACTATAAGTGCTGAAGCAATAAACACAACCTTCAAAAGTAATCTACACTCACTGAAGGCCAAGCTAAGGTCTGACCATTCTTCTACAGACACACACACACACACCTTTCAGGTTAAGATGTCAGTGGAAAGAGAATGTTTCAGAAGTCTGCCAGCACATCTGGTTCTGCATTAGGGCCTCTGTGGATCAAGCCAGCTGACAGAAAGCATGGGCCAGGCAAAGGTAAAGAGGGCCCTGGATGGGGGTTGGGGAGGGAAATACTACAGCTGGCCAAGAGACATGACTCCAGTTGACACCTAAGTTAGAATTCTTAGTGAGCAGGACTTGTCCTGAAGGAATTGTCTTACCACTGGAATACAGTACTGTTCCCACCTATTACACTAAAAAATGTGGGAAGACACACAAGACATATGATACAAATAGACAAACAAAAAGTGTCAACATCAAGTTTTATTTTCCAAGTTTAATAATCTCTAACGTTTTTGTAGTTTACAGTGTGACTAATTTATTATATAGTTATGTAGCTATACACATATTTTAATAATTACATTTTTGTTATACCGGTTGAATGTTTGTTTACATCCTGATAGCAATCATTAAGTAAAGTATATTTATATAAATATATATATATATATATATATATATTATCTTCTGTGATAGGTGCAGGACCATAACATGTTTGAATACGAATGCAATGATACAATGTCCTACTTGCCTGTCAAGCTATGTATGCATTTATGTGTTGGAGGAGGCATGGCTTTGAAGAAAGGGGGGGGTCTTATGCTTTCAAAGCTAAGTTCCTGTTGCTAGCCTCACCAAAGTTGCCTACCCTACCTTTTAAAGGTTATCAGATCACATGCCATTATGCTGTAACTGTTTGTAATAACGTGGCACCAGAAACAGTCTTCCAGAAACAGTATTACTTTCTCACATTAATTAATACACAACAGTGTTTTCCAACCTATTTTGCCTTAGACTCCTCAAGTATTCTTCAAAAACATCCAGCCAGAAATGAGTTATTCTTGATATTTTAATAGTATAGATCTAACAGCAAGTATATTTATTTAGCAAATATAATATTTTAATTATTTACAAATGAAATCCTGTCCAATGTCATTATTTCTGTTTTGTAGATTAAACAAAGAAAAATCCATCCTTTCAAGTCCACAGTGGGGTATGGGTACTTCTGGTTATGAATCACTGCTATACTAAGCAAAAAATATGCAGCCAAACCTACAAATGTTACATCCATGCATCCTTGTTAAATCATATGAAAGCCTGTTGTGAGAATCTCACATGGATGACAAATGTTTTTGCCCTCTGTCTGCAACAAGATCCGACAGGGCCAGAGAAGGGAGGAAGTGCACACAGACCAGTCTCATCACATAAATCTCACAAGCTGACCCCTAAAAGAACAGGCCAAAAACTATAAAGAGAGATCATTCATAAAACCTGCCATAACAAAGAAGGCATTCTTTCAGATGTTATGGATCTTTATTACTTTATTTTGTATAAATTTCTCATTGCTCTTTTTATCTTTGGTTTCGGTCAAACAGTTTTTGTCTTTCTCAAGACTTTCACCAGAAACTCTAGTAAGGACATTTTGTAAAAAAAAACGGAGATTAAAATGTTATAAAAAAGTAAAAAAAAGTAATACTGTCATCACATGAAGAGACACTAAGTGTAGACCTGCCTGTAGCAATGTAAACTTATTTTAAATAAAACACTTTTGACTGATCACATGGTAGGGCTAGTATATGAGAAATGCGTTTAATGCCTAAATGTCAAAATATATTACTCTGTGAAAATTGTGAAAAAAACTGTGAAAAAAAACAAAGAATAAACATACATATAAAAATATTTTTTTAAATTCTAGAGACAAAAGTTTTTGATGTAAGTATGTAACTTAAGCTAAAGTTTAGAATTACTCTCCATTGCTGTCTGGAGGTGAAACAGATAATTCTAGAAAAGGTATTCTATATATTTTATAGTTTTCCTGTTTTTGATGTTCTGTGTCCTGTTTTCTATGCAGTTCTTCCTTTGTCTCAAATATGTATTGACTGTAAACCTGTTTTGCAAAAGAATTAAATAAAAACTGAATTGAATTGTGCAGCAAGGTGATGATATCATTACACCTCACACCCTACATCTCACAAGTTGTAGCCACTATGTTGGCATTTAGACACCTCAATGCATTTAGTTATTATGGTTCTCTAAGCAAATCTCTTTCCAATCATGTGGTAAGACCCTTCAAAGTTGCTAAGTGAAGTAAGAAAACAAACCATTTGAGTTAATGGATGATAGCCACAGTCTCATGACTGTATACTTATGTCAACTTCAAACATTGGACATTGGTTACATCTATCATAGCAATCTGTCAATTACTCCATTGAATAAACTCCACTTCAGTTAAATAAACATGGTCACAGGTTCACGCAGTGTAATGGCCAATAAGAATAATAGCTTCTTCAGATTAGCAAGAAATGATCAATTCACATACAGTATGTTATTCTGCAATTGTGATCTGAGATTAATTAGTCATAAAAATCAACAGGCCAATTTCATATGACATTGGTCTCTAACCTTGTTTGGACCGTGTAAAGCATGCTTTAATGAAAAAGTAATCTTAAAAAAATCACTGTGGCTAATTTTTTCAGTGCCACACAAACAAGTCAGAGGGGGTGATGAATGAGCATGCTCTACCGAGGGGTCATCCATCACCTTCGCTGTCCGTTGCCAGCAGGAACGTGACAGGAACGGTCAAATAACGTTTAGCACACGGGACCCGGTGTTGGGGGGAAGATTACTACTGTCAGGGCCATAATGGATTAGCCTAGGCCAGCCAAACAGCAGCCAATCAGAAGCCTGTGGCCACATTAGCATAGCTATCACAGGGCCAGCCAGTCGGCAATAGGGCAGACTTGATTGACAAATGGAGGTGGCCGCCCAGCAGACATGCAGCCATGCTGAGGCCAAACAGAGAGAAGCCAATTATAGAAGGATGCAAGGACATTCATCATTCAGTTAGACACCTGTCCAGCTTTCACAAAGGAGAGAACCTCCATTCCTGTGCACAGAAGATGCTCATTAGATTGAACTGGAGGAAATAAAGGAAACCGGTGCTTTATTGTCAGAGCACAGTGCAGTAAGACAAATGAATGGCAAGGCTGAGCACTGATTCTGGTAATCCTTAGATATGTGAATGTATAAATTAAAGACCCTCCTTAATCACCACTCTTCACAATACTTTCACTCTTTTTTACCCTGTAGGCATCTCTCTCTCACTTTCATTCATCTACATCATCTTTTTAACATCTTAGTACTCTGAATTAAAGAGTTTGCAACAGACATGCTATGTAGGTCTAACCACCAGCATGCCCCTCATTACAACTAAAATCTTAGCTGTTTACACTGTAAAATACTCTTCATACATAACTTCAAGCGCCACACAGTGTGATGACACAACTTAAGCCGCATTGCCAGGAACACAGTGAGTTTGAATGACAGATGAAGGTTGCAAAATAACATGTAAAATCCCCAGAACTGTGCAGCTTCTTTTATTTTTACACCATAAAATCCACTAAATCAACGTAGATGCTCTTCTATTACTTTGTGATGTGCAATAATAATTGCAGACCTTTAAAGGTACATGCAGAAATGTTTTATTTCCTTGCATTGGACTATAAGTCAGTCATCTTGCATATATACTAATATTCTCATGTTTGTTACCAAAATAAAATAGTATTCAGGTCTGAACATATCAGCCTTTACATGACTCGCTCCATGTAGAATTAAATTGTTATTAGGCTACTGATATGACTAGATTCTTCTAGAGTGGCTAGAGTGTACATTGTTTTAAACTTTCACAACTCATTTTTGAAAGTAATATTAAATATGAATTTTCTTTCGTGTGAAACTTTTAATAGAGAAAAATTAGTAAATGTAGCTTTAAGGGCTCAGGGAACTCAAGGAAACAAAAAAGGGCATGACAACTGTTTATTAAACTTCTTATCTGGTTTGAACAGATATCAGAAGTTCATAAGTATTGGTGTAAATCTGTGATTTTAGTCCTATTATTTGGATGACTTTATCTAAACAACTATTACAGCAAAGGAACAGTGTATATGTGTAAACACCAACAAGAAACATTCTTCCTTCCCTAAAATTGATTCCTAAAGATTGATCTTGTCTGGTTGGCCAATCAGTTTCTCATTGAGGTCATGCCTCATTGGTGTGGGTTCCACCCCCTCCACTGATAGGTCCTCTGCTGCAGAGAAATTAACAAACATTTGACATTTGTTCCACGTCCCATTGCTCAATAGCCAAGGCTGAGCACATGTTTAATCAACATTCATGTCCCCCAGGGAGCACTGTGCGGCTTGCATCATCACCCTCTGCCACATTACCGGCCTGTTCCCAGTCCACCATGGGATTTTAGGGCAGACAGTTGGCACACACGTACCGACTGTGGTTGAATCCACATGGGATTTTAATGTGGGGGTAAACATTGTCTTTTAACTCCATACTGTATTGAAAAAAAATATTTCCAGGACCCATGTGGTTTGAGTGAAACTCAATGTTCTGCTGGAGCAAATGTCACTCATGCATGAGTGCCCTGGTCAGAGCCCATGCTGAGAACCAAGATAGCATAAAGGGCATAATGGGATGTGATGTCCATGCTGACTACAAAAAGTTGAATTTTTTCAACTGAATTGTATTTATATAGCACTTTTTTACAATGTTGCATTGCTTTAAAGCATCTTTACATATAATAAAAAATAAAGCATAGAAAACACAAAAAATGTCAAACATGTTCAACACAGAAACATAGTATTATTGCAAATAATATGTATGAGATGTATAGTATGGTAAAACTAATTAGGGATACTAAGTTTGTAGTTGGTTTATGAATAAAGAGTTGACTGAACCGATAAAACCAACAACACACAATACCTGTCATTACGTACAATGGCTTGTACCTCTCGGGTCTATGCAAGGGTAACGTTTTTAGACAGCCTACTAAAACAGTACGTACTGCTTAGACTATGTGATGGTAGAGTATCAAATTAAGCAAGATGCCATTCCAACATACATTGAAATGGCACATAGAAAGATAACATCTTATGGGACAGTGGTGTAAGGGATTTGTAATAATACCATAAAATCCACACAATACACAAAATTAAAATACATACACAAAATATACACAATACAAACTCCTGAAAATTACACAATGAAAGAGAAATAAAAGAAGAACAAAGAAATAACAAAATAGTAGTCTTTAGGACTGTAATTATATAATTTCGCTAAAAGCAATATTAACAATTTACAAAACCCTAAGCTAAGTTAAATGCCAGCAGTCTCCCAGTAAGCAAGCCAACAGGATAACAGTGGCAAGGAACCAAAACCCCAATGATATATAGATGTAGAACAAAACCTTGAGAGAAACCAGGCTCAACTGGGAGGGCCAGTTCTCCTCTGGCACATTAAAGCTGCAATTTGTAACTTTCTTGGATATAAACAGAGAACTGATAACAAATCAAATTGTATTAATTTAAAACTATATAAAATTGAAAACTATTTTAACTATTACAAAAGGTACATAAACAAATCAGGAGGGGAGATGTAGCTGTGGTCCCTTCCTTCAGGAGCTTGAGATAGACAGCAAGACAATGGGGGCATATCGATCCTTAACATTTGAGTGATGCATGATTTACTTATTACAGAGCAGCTGGCAACTGGGAACAAAGCCCTTGAAATTATAACAAATGCCAGGGCAATATGATTGTATGATCTGGGCTCATTAAGTGTTTCCTGCAGTTTTCTGCATCAACAAATCAGGTCTGTTAGATCATCATGGAGACAATAGAATTAATACACAGAAACACTGTCTTAGATTTACAGACACTTAAACACACAAACATACAAAATACTTTTCTGTCAAATTCAATTAAAATTTATTTATATAGAGCTTTTTACATTGTTGCATTGTTTCAAAGAAGCTTTACATATAATGAAAACACAGAAAACAGGAAAATTATAAAATATGTATATAATTTTTCTGTGCTCCTTGCTGCACAAAAAATATCCTTACACACACTCTCACACATACTGAGGGCAGGGTATGGTAATTCAGCTTTCCATGTGGAGAATTACATCAGTATGGATGTGTGGTGCAGATCCTGTATAAGTGGATATGCCAGAGGATGATGAATGACTGAGTAAATACACAGCATCCCAAGAGCCCTGATACAACCAGCCCAAACCCCCATCCATCTGAGCCTGGTCCGCATCACCTCATTTGTCAAGGAAAACCATTTTCTGTGCAGCCGAGCAGCCAGTTTGGGGTTACAGCTCTCTCCCTTATTACAACTGAGTGGATACGTGGAGGTCTCATACACTTCTAAGGAATTCATTTCATGACTCTATCCAGCATTTTTGTAAAATATTCTAGGAATTGCATATTTGCTTAATCGGTTGACATCCCTTAGTTCCTGTTTATCTTATTTGGCCGTTTTGAAAATGATATAGGTTTGCAGGTGCCACTTTGTCGTCAGTGTTGTATAGGGGAGATAAAATAAATGTTAAAATATAATAAAAAAACAGGCAATGTGTAACGCGTACTTGCCCTACACTCCTCCATAGTGCTAGGGTGTTGTGTGTTGTCAGAGCATTGCTACATGGTTGCTAAAGTGTTTGAAGTGTTTATAATGCACTGCCTTGTGGTGGCTAAGGTGACCAATAATATGACCAATAACATTTTGGTCACTAGAGATGGCTTCATTCTACCTATATTGCAATGTACAGGATTTTTAGCCCACTTTATCACCCACCAGAGAAAAAGTCCAATTACTTAAACCACAGTTAAAGCATCTCTCTTCAAAAATCCACCATCAATGCCCATAGCAAAAAATAGACTAATTTAAACTTGCAATTCAATGCTTTGGGTTAGCCTTTAATATTAGCAATAGAAATATTTGCCTTGAAATCTACTGTGCTTGTAATACAGGTTGCAAGATTTCAATGGTTCTTCCATTCTGGTTATATCAGGTTTTATCTTAAAGCTCGGATTTGTATGAATGTTATTTAGGTACAAGCACAGAGTGAAACAAAGACTGAAAGCTGTCGTCATTAATCTTAGTCAGTGGCCGGTGCTGGCGCAATCTGCATGACCGGGGCAGAGACAAATGCCACTATGTGACTGCAACGTGATCTCCCCAGCTTCATCTCCCGTTAATGTCACATCCATCAGAGCCAAGACCTTCGCGCCATGTCGCAGAAAATTAAACTGCTTACAGATAAGGGCTAATGGCATGGACAAGCGCACAGTGATTGGGGTGAATGCACAAACTGTGCATCTCTTGCCTATGCGTTCTTTAAAATATACACTTCTCGATGAGCGTTGTGTAGTTACACTTAAAACAATAAAACACAAATACTGCAAGTGTTGAAAGTGTTAAGTAAACACAGCTAAACGTTGTTTTTGGCAATTTATATCATAAATTATTATAATTTATCAATTATTTGTGTCCATAAGGATTTAATTAAAATATGGTATTTTAATAAGAGATGGACATCATTAGTTAAAACTACATTTATCTAAACTCAACCCACCTCTGAGTGGGTTCTGTTACATAGATCTGTTGCACAGTAGCTGAAGATTACTACGCGTTGTCTCTTGTCATACAGCACGCCATTATAGGCTACATAACACTGTCATCTAGTGGCAAACCTGAAGATTTAAACGGTTTACTTGTGAAAGGTTCTATTTAAATAATTGAAACAAAGATTATAAACTAATATAGAATATATATAATACAGTAAAATTTAAAAACACTGTATTTGAACAATTACAAATCATAAATGCCGTTAAAAAATTACCATCCCTGGGCTCGCAAAGTTTCAAAATCCCTGGTAGCATTTTAGGCAGGCACTTTTCATATTTTCGTAGCCCGAATTTAAAGTAGCCCACCTAAAAAAGACATCATTTTTAATGTAGAATATTGTAAAGGAGACAAAACATCCATCAAAACAACAACCATATAAAATAATCAAATTACAATCATCAATAAAAATATTTGGTTCTAACTGAACTAAAATTTCTATGAACTTGCAAAAACAATATACAACATAATTCTGTCTGTGTCAGATTCTGAATCTAAAATATCAAGTGAAGTCACGGAGAAGAAAATACCACTCGACGTTGAGGGCATAGCATCTCCTTCATCAGCTTTCTCCATCTGTGCATCGGTCCCCACTTCAGAACTACCTGCGTAATCCACGCGCCTCTTATTTTCACACAGAATTATCAGCGATTTTCTCTTCACTGCACATGCGCTCTCTATCACATGTTTAATCTTGCTGTGGAAGATTTCACTTGTCACGTGAGGCGAGTACGTTTACATTTTCGCATTTGGCAGACGCTTTTTCGCCAAAAAGACTTACATTGCATTATACGAACCCATGACCTTGGCGTTGTTATGCCCATGCTCTAACAACTGAACTACAGGAAAGCCGATAGGATGAGCGTCACTGATACACAGTTCACAGCGCGATCGTTTATTGAAGGTGAAAGTTGAAAGCGAGCGATTTCAATACCCCACATATTGATACTGGCTCCCCGACGCCCGACAATTACATACAACATAATTACCTGGCCAAATTTGTTAGAGAATGCAAAAGCATTGCAATATTTATTTCCTCTTTATAAGATAGCCCCGGGACGTCGGGCGAGCGATTTTGCAAGCCCTGTACCTCAATTTTCGCCAAAATGCTATAGTTATTATAGTAATTATTATTGTATTCTGGTATAGGTTGGTCACTAAAAATGAAACGACAAGCAGACTCTTTTCTTGCGCCGTTTTAACTTTAAACTTTCCGTACCATTCTCGGTTTTATGATTGTCGAAGCCATGATTAGTTCACAGCTACATCAGTCCTCGAATCAGTCTAAATATGACACATGGTATTTATAACGATAGTTACAAGCGGTACAAGAGTACCATTGCCAAATGAATTGTTTCCCGCCGCCTGTATTTTTGTGATGAATGGTTGTTTTTGGTTTTAGAACGGAAACGTCAAAAAATACGTTAATTTGTGCAATCTTTATTCGGAGCAACATAACGATATGGGGGTAAGGAGAAATGCTTGCTAAATCGCAGTGATTCAATGGAAAAGTCAGTGAGCCATATACAAATAAAGCCTACCTAAAAAGTCGCTAGATGTCGCCAGATGACGTCACTGTGTCACAGTTGAAATTTGTCCAGCGTCGGCAGCTTTATTTACATTTAGGATACGATTTTATTCAGTGACTTACAATGTAATGAAAACACAGCTTTCCTTTTGCTCTTTGCTCACATACTGTATTTTAATACTGCCATATATTCTGGTCATCAGACAATGAGTATGAAATATAGTGACTGTAGAATATGTGGGAGATTTGAATGTGGGAGATTTGGTGTGCAGGTTCTGTTGAGGCTGTTTCAATGGTGGTTACTTATTAAAGAGGTTCATACAAAGCTATCACACGACTCATCTGTTCTGTG
>JAZGTJ010002768.1:0-39887 GCA_036877575.1 Botia almorhae | reverse complement strand
ATCCGTATTAAGCCTAACTTGGACTTTTAAGTCAGCTGAACTTGTTATACTAAGTTGACTGTACTCAAGTTTTTAGGTAGTCTTTACAAATAAAAAAGTTAACTGAACTAAGTTATAGTAGCTTAATCAACTCAGAAATCATGTATTAATTTACTTGAAAATTCTGAGGTAATCAGTTTCCACAGGTTTTCTAAGTAAACTCAACTCATTACTTTTTACAGTGTAGGAGAACCTTTTAAAGTTTATTTTTTGAAGTTTGTTACCAAGTTTATCTATTTTTTCTAAAACTATATATGCATTAGAAGTCTATATTGTGATATAAAGAACTTTAATCGTCAAAGAACCAATCGTTCTTGATAATAAGACTGATAAGAAGGTTGTTTGCAATAACCTCAGATATTGCAAACAACCACTTAAGAACTATTTACATGTAATCTCCAATCAACATTTTGATGAAGACGATCATGAATAAAGATGTTCTAATGTAGTTCCAATTGTGACAAATGTGTCTGCAGCAATCTAAGCCTAACCCTACACATAAGAGATAGCTAGCTAGATCGATGAACAGATGAACTGATTGCTGATTAATTGGAAGAGAATTGATTGGAAGAGAAATAGAGACATTTTGTGGAATCAGATGAATAATTACACTGCGTCCCATGGCGTGCACAGCTGGGACCACTGCAGTCAATTTGAGTCTTATGCTCCAAACCCATCATCATTGAGTGAGTTGACACCTTAGGGACTCGCTGGAGCACCAGAACACTGCTTCAATCATGCCACCCGCTCTGTGAGAGCTACTCATTTACATTTATGCATTTGGCAGATGCTTTTATTCAAAGCGACTTACATTGCATTATACTATACATTTTTTATGTGCAATCCCTGGGATCGAACCCAATGACCTTGGCTTACTCAAATCACATACATCTGTTAACCCACTTTTGCCTCTTTATTCTCATATAAACAGACTTGCTGATTACAAGCAGTGTTAGATGGTTTAACTGCAGGATAAGTGCTGTGATGGTGCCTTAAACTTCATAATGATCTACAGGATGTCAACAGGGTTAACATTCATAAAAAATCTGAAAAGAATGTTCTTACGTGTTTTGAGAGGTTGGTGCTCTTGGAGTCGACATCATATCTGAGAAACAAAAAAGAAAGTTAGAAAAAATGTCAAGAGGAAACATAACCAGAATAACCTGTTTTTGTTTGCCTTTGTCCAGCGTTTTGTTTTCATAGTTTGTGCAGTTTCAAATTACCATCTGACCCATAATGCACAAGGCTATAGGTGCCCTCTCTGTAAAGGATATTTACGATGCTGACTTTCAATTTGTCTTTGATGCTGCCAAAACAAAGTGTCTTAGAAGGCAGCATAATATTGCTGCTAACTTTAAGAACAGTCTGTGTAAAGAGCATGCCCATAATGTCTTAAAATGCAATCTGAGCAGACAGCTTAAGTTTTGGAATAGCACCAAGTAATGATTTTTAACTTATAATTGTATGCAAAGAACTACAATGTCAAATGACAAAAGTTTAGAAATTATTTGGTCTGACAGTTATACATAATAAACCACTTTTGGTCTGACAGTTATACATAATTAACCACTTTTAAAAAAATGTATTAAGCAATCTGTTTCTCATATCTAGGGAAATATCTACCAAATCAATAGTAAGAGATATAAACCCAGCTATGTGTTAAAAATAATAACTAACTTTCCTTGTTTTAACACATTCCTAAAGGAAAAATTTTATTTTCACATCCTCCTACAAAAAAAATCAAGACTTACGCTTATGAGTGTGTATAAAACGTATGAATTTGTTGGATATCTATAAGAAGTCCCAGAAGGAGCTGTGGTGCTCTGTTCAGCTATGCCTTCACATGTATAAATACTGTATGACACACACAGAGACTAACTCTCTTTCAAAATGGACTACACTAAAGCAAAAGAGATGAAAGTACGATTTATTATTTCTTTAGGGAACATGCTGGAGAGAAAATCTACACAGAGAGGGCTCTAGAAGGTGAGATAAGAGGCTCTCAACAGAGGTGCAAACTAGCTGACACTAATGCGATGCCTACAGCTTACAATGGCCACCCTTTGGCTTTTTTGACTTGATATTTAATTGAATTATAATGTTTTATTATTGTATAACTGCATAATATTTTATAAAATACATTAGTGTATAATGTATGATTTTTATGATTTTAATAACTTAATTTTTGTAATATGTTGGGACAAAAGGTAATAATATTGTTTCATGTAAAATAATGTGAAAAATATACGTTGTCCTTTATTTAAAATTAAATTATTTTGTTTTTTGTGCTACAGAAATTTCATTATTTACTCATGTTATTCTAAACCTCTATGACATGGTTCTGTGGAACAGAAGAGTCCACTTTCTTATGAGTCAATCAGATTTTACATTCTTTGGTGATTTAGCATCTAAATCTCACATTTATCTTACTTTTTTTTACATTTTCTTACAATCTTACATTTATGATTTAATTTATAATGTATAAGATCAAGTTCCCTTCAACATTATTTTCCATTGAAATTCACATTACGAAAGCTAAATGCAGTGTGAATATATCATGTTTGGAAGCAATTGCCTTTGGATAAATCTTGACAGTCGGCAGTCATTCAAAACTGCTCAAGCTCCAAGTTTTGAAAGTTGTCTGTGAACAGCATTTGTAGCTCAGTCAACAAATACTGGATTGGCATCTGAGCTTTGAGCAGACCGTTCCAAGACATCAACATTTTTTGCTTTGAGCGACTACAGTGTGGCCCCTTTCGCATGTTAGCCAGTATTTTTAATGGGTAGTTGGACTGCACTCTAAGCCTTTGTCTTCTTGCATACTTGTAGCAAGTTTTCCTCTAAGGAGTTTCCCAGACTTACCGATATCCATTTTATTTCTAATGCAAAGTTTTCAAAGTCCCTACCTCAAAGAAACATTCTCAAAGCGTAAAGCTGCCACCATTCTGTTTCACTCTGGTGTAATGGTGTTCTTAGTTTGATGAGATATGCTACGACTACGCCAAACTGAAGCCCAAAGTTCTCTCAGGAAAAGAAAAACTGCTCTTATGATCTTCCTCCCTGAGGCTGTTGTACTCCTTTGAGCAGTTTTCTGCCCAAAAGTATATCAAGTATTAGTGGAAGAGCAAAAGGCGGCAAAACTTGAAGCCATTGTTGCACTTTTTAAAGTATTTGTCCCTTTGCCTTCACTACCAAAATTTACATGCAGCGTGTACTGCAAATACATTTTAAGTGATGCAATACATGCAATATGTTTGCATGCGAGGACATTTCTGAAACAAGCAGCAATGAGAATTAAAAATAATACAATGTAATACACTGTAATAGTGTATTACAGACATTATACACCATCAATGGAATTCACTTTTTTTATTTTTATTAAATTTGCTATAATTGTTTTCATAACAATAACAAAACCTATTACAGTAATGATCTGAAATCTTCATCCAGGTTCTTATGTTTTAACTTATTTCTCCTTGGAATGCTTTTCAATTGTAATTTTTTTCCTGGAAATTTACTAAATTGTGACATTCCTCAACACTGCTTGACTCAAGTCAAGCATTTATAAAACTTGTGTTACTGTTATATCTTTTATTTCCAAACAAAATTATTTGATATTTATTTGATCATAATATTATCAATGATTATTATATGATTAATATTAATTACCAGTCCTATTTGATGTGATTTATTCTTTTTATTAATCTTTAATTTTGGAATTGTGATTTGAATTGAATGACATTAGACTATTGCTAATGCCATAAAATTATTGGAGTTCATTAGGATAATCTAGGACTCTTCAATTCTGATGTGTGCACTTCTTGTTCTATTACAAGCA
This sequence comes from Botia almorhae, assembly GCA_036877575.1. Lineage (NCBI taxonomy): Eukaryota > Metazoa > Chordata > Actinopteri > Cypriniformes > Botiidae > Botia > Botia almorhae. The sequence goes on along the minus strand of JAZGTJ010002768.1, from coordinate 36,010 downwards.
AATGTACATTTACATTTATGCATCTGGCAGACGTTTTTATCCAAAGCGACTTTCAAGCTATACATTTGATCAGCATGTGTAATCCTGGGAATCAAACACAACACCTTTCAACACTGCTAACACAATGCTCTACCAGTTGAGCTACAGAAACATTGTACAGAATGGGGGTGTCTAATTGGTGTGTGATGTTTCACTAAAACATTATGCCAATGGATGTTTAGTCATCAGTGATATTTAGTGAATGAGGGTCCCTGTGCACTCAACATACTGATACATGATGTAGGGAGCTGACTGAGACATCTGTACTTTGTTAACCTCATTATATTCAAGCCGTGTTGTCATGTGATCAAGTTCAATTTGTTGGTCTAAGGTGCTGGGATGACAATTACAGTACATTGCAGTCCACAGTACAAAAAATGTTCTGTATTACCCCAATTCACCCTACCTTATATAAGCTGTATATCTCACTGTATCTGTTAATCAGTCACTGACTGTGCTTGGAAATTTCCATTTTAGGCTCCCAAATGGATGTTAAAAGACTCCTTGTACCCAGCAGTCAAGTGCAAAGCCTCATTCATTGCATAAATAAACAAAAATGTGTGGCGTGATGGTACTTTTCAAACCTCATGACTCCATTACGTTACTCTTCCACTAATGCCATTAGTAAGAACCCATTCCACAACTGCACCTAGAAATCACACCACCAACCGTAAACACGAGTTATAATGTAACAAAATCAATGTTTTGCCTCTTTCTTCCTCAAAAATGGCTCTTTCATAGCTCAGAAGATTCTGGTATGTGTTTCTTCTAAACTTTTAGAAGAGATCTAAATAATGGTCTCAAACTGTCAGAATTTGCCAAGATATCAAAGTCTGCAAAAGTCAGATATTTCAGTATGAAAATAACATTTAATATCAGTGTTCATATGTCAATACGAACCTTTTTCGTCAAATTAAGCAATAAGGGGGATAAGGGGTCAAATTAAGGGATCACCCAAACATTCTTTTTCTGAACACCAAGAGATATAATTTATTGACACGACTGGTAGCACGACCTTGGGGGAGTCAATATCAATCGGCAGGATGTTTCCTGCTTATTATAAGACTACTGCCACGAGTAAATAATTGTATACAAAATATTGATTTCAAATATTTTTATATTACCTCATTTGTTAGAAATTTAAACCTGGAAACAGCAGAATGACATTAAACATTACTGCTCAAGATACTCGCAAGATACTGCTCAAGATACTCGAATACTCGCAGTACCTGGATCAGCTTCACCGGATCAACATAACTCTGAATGTTATGACTTATCAATCACAATCAAGCATTCCTGAGAGCCATGTAATAAAACACTTTATACTGAGCTATAACGTACTGCTGTTGGATTCTCTGATGTTATTTTGTGCTCTGCAAAATGCCATACAGGTTTTGTGTCAAGAGAGTGAATAAATAACAAATTTTCTTATGTAAACTTGTTTTTCAGATGATTATATTCAAAGAAAAAATATTACTCAGAATTATTACCATATTATAAACATTTAGTAATGTTTTTACTAAAATTCTTCAGAAGAAACTGACACCAATGTGACGCTTAAGCGTAAGTCTGTGCTTTCGGAGAAAGACCCAATAAGAAACCAGTGACTGTTGCAGAATACAAACATCTATTTTTTTTGCTGGTTCCTTAATTTTCACTTTAAAGAATCAATGCATGTATATGTGAAGACATTCAGCGATTCTCACAGTGAACTGTAGTGTGGTCTGCTTTCTGCCCACACACTCAGATGAGCCTGAAGGGAACAACACACAAACAGAGCTTCCCATTTACACACTCTGACAAAACCACATTAAGCTTCTCTCTCCTGCTATTTATAGCACCACATGCACTGATGGGAATCTGTCAGTCTAACATACACAAACACACGCACATAGACTTCTAACAGGCGCATATTTTTTTTGCAAACCTCATTGTTAATGCTACCATTAACGAATAAAATAAACATGAGGCATCAGAACAGATGTAGGGCAACAGGTTGGGTGAACTGTGAGATGTTGTCATCAGTGGTTGCCAGGGTGTTGCTTTATGGTTTCTAAGGTGTGTTGAATAATTTTTATGGTGTGGTTTTTATGATGTTCTAAGTGGTTGCTAAGTCATTGCTGTACAGTTGCTAGGGAGTTAGCACTCAAATAAGACAACCCCATGGTTTCCAGATATGGCTTGGGTCCCTCCTTTAATGTATGCATTTGGAATACTTGATTACTTAGTAATGCCATCGCATACATTTAGGTGTCATTCACAGCATTCCTAAGTCTCATTCATTATCAAAATTCCCCAGACAAGTCACTTGAATTAAGAAAGTGCATGATCAATCACACAGAATCAGGAAACTTTCAAATTTAACTATCTGACATTCCTTGCCAAATCCAGGAGAAGTTTTTTGTTTATTCATGCAATTACAAGGACAAACGAGACTGGCATGCTAAAGCTTAGTATGTGTGCATGTTGTTTTGCCCTTTGCTGAGTGTATTAAATTGATATGGGAGCAACAGTGTACCAACATGTTTTTTCATTTTTCTTTTTTGTGTGTGCTTTAAATTTTTTATTTTAATATTTATAGTGATGCCTATTACTAAAAATAAGATTTGTTCAAAAAGAGATGCTGGGAGACATTCAGCTGGGCTTTAATTAAATTACAGACTTATGAGGGGAGTTCACGCTTGCATGTTTCCCATTACAGTGAAAGAACAACATCATTAAAACACAGACATCATGAATCATTCTTTTCTGTCCTGTCACAGTAATACAGAGATAAAAAACAAAGAGGGAGATAAAGATGACAGGATGAAAAAGGCAACAAATATCGATAGAATGCAGAAAATATCAAAATATCTCTAGGGTTATATATCTCGCCCTCACATACACATCTTTATCGCACATCTGTCTGTTTCTTTGTTGGTGGGGCTCAGCCCCCCTTGTTGTCATGGTGACGTGCTATGTCATCAGCGGTGCTTGGGTTTCGCTCTCATCTCGCAGGCACTGCCCACACGACCTTGTGACCCATGTGATGTCTGCTGCAGATTTACATACACAGTATGACAGGCCGTCGAGCAGAGACACCAATCTGCACCGACAACACACACACTCTGCCTACAGACATACACACTCATGCTAAAGCCTACTGACACACAAATTCCTTACACACACTTGTGGCCAAAGGATGCAGAATGACTCATATCTGTATCAAAAATACACCCACAAATACCTAAATATATACACATAAACCTAATCTTTTATATGTATATATATATATATATATATATATATATATATATATATATATTAGCACATACGTATATATCTTTATGGGGGTGCAACAAAGCTTTTGGGCATGTAATACTGCAATTGGGATACATTTAATGTCTTTAAATATACAGTTGACACAGAATGTTGGTTTTCTTCAAGATACTGTAAAAAATCATTCTGGTTTTTGTCCTTGGCTGTTAAATAGAAGACTTGTGTACATTTGCTTTCACAAGCCATAAAAAATGTAATATTAATGATTAAATAACAGACAAAGCAAAGATCTGCAGCAGAAATTAGACAGGAAAACCTAAAAATATTCAATGATACTTACAGATCAAATCTTAAATTCTGTCGCTCCTCAAAGAAGTAGTCCAGTATGAATTTGCGGACAAAATCTGGGTTTAAGGTGTTATCAATGACTTCAGTCCGTCCAAACTGCAAGATCAGAGGAAATCAGGGGTCAGCAGTCAATCAACAGAAATTGTATGCAACTAACAGCTATGCAACAAAACAAAGACAATGTTTAAAATTTGTCAACATTTTTTAAAGCATTAGCTACAGTGTTGGGTATACAACAAGCACTGTTTTCTATTTCTGTTCCCTGTCCAAACCTGCATGGACCCTGCGCGCAGCTATATTAACTTTTGAATTCATAAAAACATCCTGAGAATGTACACCTTCAAATGCATTTTAAAACAATGCGGGTCATAACAGGACTTAGTGGAGTTTTATGGCTTTTAGATTGTGTGTTAGCTTTGAGGTCATCTGTATAGCGTTCTACTGTACTAATGTATCGCACATTACCAGAATGACTTTACCAGTAAATACACAAGCAATGGTGCTCCGTCTTTTTAAGTCACTTAATATTCACACATCAGTACCAAAATATTGGTTAAAGTCTGTGATGTAAGTAAATTCGAGTGAGCATCAAATGGCGTTGTGTTTTAAAACATGACGGGGGTATGAATTTGTTTCCAAACACATGCGGTGTGTATTTTTATTGCAACCGTTTACATTCATGCAATTGCTCTGACCCAACGACATCATATTAGACAAACTTTTGACTTCTGTAAACAGCACAGTGTAAACAAGTCAACCGCATCAGAATGTTCTGACTAGCTCAAAGCAGACTTTTCGTTTTGTGAGTTTACCGGTAATCCTGTTCTGAACTCACACATATCACTTTACCAGTAAGTTACTGGTAATGTTACAACTTCTTTAACTAGTAAATTGCCAGGACCGATTTACCAGTAATTTTTTAAAGGTTTTGTAGAAAATGTCACTCATTAAGCCATTTTGTGGGCTATCTGCTCATTTTGATGAGTCAACTTGAAAAGTGGGCAGTTGTCAGGATATGAGTGTTTGAAAATGTTATTACATCCCCAGTGTGGCTTATCATATTTTACCGGCTTGTGATTAAAGTTAATAAACACACGACCCACTTAATGGTGCTTTAGAGAGCCTGATATTTCCTCTGATTAGCTAGAAAGGCAAATGTGAATAGCAGAACTGGGAGACAGAAAAATGAGGGTGCCATGCATAATTGAGATTACAATTCAGAGAATAATTCAACCCGACATTTACATGTATGAATATTTATGTGATCAAGGGTCTGCCGAGCCCTTCAAGGGCTCAGCACGACTGGGTCAGATTGTTGCGCTTACCTCTCGCCACTCTTTGTTGCCGATGCCTTGGGTGTACAGCACACATACTGTGAAGATGAAGAGAGAAAGATTGTGTAACGCAAAGGTAGATCATTTCTCAAATGGCACCTGTGACACCCTTAACTCTTAACACAGAGTGCCTCAAATTTGCACTGTGTATACTTTTGTTTAAAGACAAACTGTATTTTTTGACTGTGACAAGTATGCCCACTCTCTAAAATCAGTAACAAAGCTGTTACTGTTTTAATACACCTATAAATTAAATTAAAATTTAATTAAATTCTATATTAAAGGCGAACCAATTTCAGAGAGACTAGTATAGCAAGCTAGCTTTTTTTCTGATAGAAGATTCCACCCTTCTATCAGAGAGCTCTCCAAAGCTACGCCTCCTACAAAACACATGAACATGCTGATGACAAAAGATTGTCTGCATGAGAATGGTATGCAAAAGTTTTGTAAATGTGTGCAAATGTATAGTTCAACAGGCAAGTATGACATCCTATCATTGCATTCTAACTGAATTCAATGGTTGGATGAACAATATTATGGTCCTGTGCCTTGCACAGAAGATATATTTATATAAAAATATATTACGACCACTTCACATAGTGATTGCTATCAGGATGTAAAGAGACGTGACAGTCCTACACATTAATATTGTAACGAAGGGAACTCCGGTTCCGCCTTCTCTGTGCCTGCAGAGGGATCTTTCACCCGAGTACTGATTCAACCTTCATGATTACATCACGCACCCTTCCCGGTATAACAACTGCAACTCTTTTCAAAAGGGTTGAAATTATTATCACAGGGAAATTTGTTTGAGTTGTTTCCTTTTACTTTATGTTGGTTGGACAGTAATACCAATCGCAACCAAAACGTAACTCTCCTAAACTCAAAAGAAACAGTCCAAAGCATGAAAGTCCATATACAGGTTTGTTGACCGCAACACCCCCAATCTCTTAGTCCATAGAAACAAAAGTAATGATAAAGATAATACTTATCAGTCTGTTAACTCTGTCTCTTTTGGGGTTGGCAGCAAACCAAAAATCCAAATGAGAAAATCAAATTTTCCAAAAACAGGTTTTCCTCCAGCTGAAAAAATGGTCTTCAGAGTATAGTCTATATGCTTATTACCCAGACCAGAGCGTGCACTTATAAATCAGCTCCCGAGTCTAGTACACCATCTCTCTTTTCTAAGAGATCATTTTCAGACCATTGCTCTGGCCAAGGTTACAAAAGCATGCCACCTCACCAAACATACCCCACCTTCAAAATGGTCGCCCCACCTTCTATAGGCAGGTCCATCACAATAAGAGTTCTAGGTAGCCAACAAAAGTCCCCATAATTCCCCCTCACCCATACTGCATATGACAGTGTTCAAACTCAACACATCGTGCAAATTAAAACAATAAACAATATGCATTTAGGCAGTTAGATATTCACATACTACTTACATTCACACTTTTTACATTTTTATACTTTTATATACTTATACTTAGACTTTACTGTGGCGGTGTTACACTGGCAATAATCACCGCCGTGGATCACCTGTGGTCAATTAACCACACCCTAAATAACCCAGTCTCTATAGATCTTCAGTGTGAGTCTTGTTTTGCATTGCATACATTTCGCCGCATTTATTCCTGGTTGATTTACGGTGCTTGATTCAGATTATCTATCGTTTATTGCCTGTTTGCTGCCTGCCTCTTAACCTTGGATTACTCTCTCACATTTATGATTGTTTGCCGCCTGTCTCGACCCTTGCCTGGATATTGTTGTTGTTTTTGCCTTACCTACATTACTATTGTTTACCTGTTACCGACTGCTGCCTGTTTGACCACGTTTTCAATAAAACGCTGCAAATGGATCCTCATGCTTCTGATCCATTGTTACAAATATAGTCTTACAAAGGTTTGTTCTACAGTCCTAGAAACCATTAAAAATTGTAAAATAAAATTAAAAGTTATTTGTTTTACTGAAGGGTGGTCCTTATAATGGGTGACATGGTTGACATCACATGACAATACTACTCTGTACTGGACAGACTGACAAGTTTAATAAATCTGAAGTGATCACAATTCATAATCGAGCACAATGACCATGAACCACACGCATAAGCATAATGCAGATTTAACATACAACATCCAAACAACTAAATAATAGGTGTATGTATACACAACTAATCAAGGGTAACAATGAACACCTGGGCCAATAAGGGCAGGGCAACAGAGACAGAACTACAATGGGACTACAACAGGATGTGAATTTAAATACAAAACACACAGATACAATTTTGAATACAAAGCATATCACAGGATACAGATAACAGACTAAACAATATATTTGGTGAAAGACTTGCTTATTGTAATTAAATTAAAAATGTACTGAATGTTTTATTTTTAAAAAAGTGTTATCTTTTAAAAGCTTAAATATTTTGTGTAACTGAGTTTGTGTGATTATCTGTATATGTGCCATAAGGCACACCCACTATAAGCACGATAATGGTAACGCTAAGAGACTGGGCCAGCAGTACTCAGCATAGTTAAGACTGCGCCTCAGCACAAGTGCCTACTTGGATGAACGCATGGACCCCGTGAGCAGCCTGGGAACAGCTGATGTTTATTTAGACTAGCTGATCATGAACAAAATCAGTAAGAAAACTAGTGGAAAAGTGGACAAGCAATTTAAGTAAAGATAGAGCAAAAACATGATGCAGAACAGAAAGACAAGAACAAGTAACAGAAGTGCAGAAACCAATGCAGGTAATGAAAACAATTGCTGAGTGATTAAGGTCAGTGTTGTTTTCAGTTGATTACCGTTACACACACACTGTACAAAAGAAACCATTACAACCATCTGATGCTCACTGTACCTTACAATAAGAATTACAATGACTCAGTTCTGCTACCTTTTGTTTGAGGGTGAACACGTGATCAATAATGTAGAATATGCTCAGAGATTTAGGATTACATTTGTGTGAAACATAAAGTGATAAAGTGATACATTTAGACATTTTAGTAAACAAATGGGTCAGTGAGTGATTAAGCAAATAAATGAATGAGTGAATAAATTAAATTGACAGGTAAGTGGAGGAAAGAAAGTAAGAGTGAATGAGTAAATAGTTAGGTGTGCATGATTGAGTGAATGAGTGAGTGAGCGAATTAACAATTTATTGAAGGAGCAAATGAGTAAATGCTGAAGTGAGTGAGAAAGCAAGCAAGTGAGTGAATAAATTCACAAGTGATTGAATGAATGGGTAAGTGACCAAGTGAGTAAATGTACAAGATCATACAAGATGACCAAATGAGTGACTGAAAGATGAATTAAATGCAAAGTATGCGATTTATTCCCAGAAACGTTTCTTGTTATGCTGGTTGAAAGTCTCTTCACACCCTGATAGCAATCACTATTGTAATCACAGCAAAGTAAAGTGGTCTAAATATATGAATATATACTGTACAAATATCATCAGTGAAAGGTGCAGGATCAGAAAATGTTCATTCAATCATTTTATTCAGTCTAAATGCAATGATAATATTTCCTACTTACCTGTCAAACTATGCACTTGCTTACTCGTACCATGCTCATGCCCACAATCTTTCATTCATGTTTTGGAGGAGGCGTGGCTTTGGAGAGCACTCAGAAGGGAGGACAGATCTAATGCTTTCAAAGCTCACTTTCTATTGCTAACCTCTTCAGAATTGCCTACTCTACCTGTAACTGTGTGAACAAACAAATGAGTGAATGTGTGCATGAGTGATTAAGTAAATGAATGACAAGGTAAGTGAGTGTGTTGGTGACTAAACTAAAGTGAATGAATGAGTAAACAAGTGAATGAAATAAGTAAATGAGTGGTGGATGACCAATGTTAGTATCACTGTTAAGGATGTGATGACAACATTCATGCTGTAGAACATATTGATGATAACCTAAACCCCTGTCTACATTACTGTCTTCATAAAATTCCACTAATGAGAACAGGGTACGATTATCCAGGCCATTAAAACAAATTGTGTATAACAAAATCGATCTTATGAAAAACCCAAGTAGGTTTACAGCATTTAATATCACCTCTCAGCTCACCTCATCTGTCCTTTGAAATTTGGATAACGGATTTCTGAGACCAAGCGTGTGACATTTAGTCTTTACTCAGAAGGACTTTGTACAGTTGGAGGCAAATATTATAATAAACAAGGCCGCCCACAGTGTTTCTATATCTGAGGCCCGTGCCACATGCAGATCTGAAGCTGGAGGCTTTCACTTCACACAATCAGTTTAAGAAACAGCAAACAGAAAGCAATGAGTCATTTGATTGTGTAAGCTTTCAGACAGTGAAGAAAGTGCCGTCTTAACAAGGCTAAGATAGTTTATTATAAAGCCCTACAAAAGGTCATTTCATATAAGACATGATGAGACACAAGAAACAATTCAGAGTTCCATTCAAGGATAGATTTAGCACATTTTTGCTATGTATTTAACAACAATAAAAAGATATAAGTGAAAGGCAGTCTTACTTGGATCTGATTTGGAAAAGGTGTCCCTGTCGAGCAGGTTTCTGTAAAGGGGAATAAAATATATAAGAACATTACAATTATACATAAACATGATGTGAAAGAGACCTTTTTTTTTTGATTTTGTGAACAAATACAGGTTGGTCGGTAAAGAGAAAGAACTTTAATATGTAAGCAAAAATGTGTGTGATGGCCTTTGCAAGCTTATGACAGACTAAAGGTACAAATAAACCACTACACGTTCACCCACACTCTATCCTGAGGTTACAGATTTTAGGGGTTAACAAGAAACTGCCAATTATAACATTTATAGCCAATTGTACTTTTGTAATGTAACATTTCTGAGTGAACCAAGAATTTGAGAAATATTCAAAGGCGTATTTTATCCGTCTGCAACTGAAATGTGAGAAGTCGGCACATCTCCGGAGATTGCAACTAGAGCAATCCTGGTAACATTAGCTGAAAAAGAAAGACATTCAAGAAATGGAACAAGTTATCACAGTTTTCTGTGATACTGTCTTACTATTTTTAAGTAAAACATAGTTTTAAGGATTAGATATTTTACTTGAAAACTAGACTAATAAATGAAAATTGTTTCTGCAGCTTTCCCTATCCTGATGAATAACAGAGTGACATAACATGCAAATTTCAATCAATCATAATAAAGTTAATTGGCATAAGTCTTAAAGACACAGCAGCAGAAATGCCCTCTTTAATGTAGACGCTCAAGGTAAGCAGGAAAGAGTTGACGGTCCGCATCAGTGCAGGTAAGTTATTTTGTCAGTGGGGGCTTAAGAACTTCGGCCCTGTCTTTTCAGATAAAATCTTCAGTTTAGGATTCAGTTTAGATTTCTGTTTCAAGTGGATGAAAGTATCCGCGGTGAAGGAAATATTGCTATTGTGGACTAAGGTTACATTTCAATTCATGATGTTATTGGAATTCTTAAGGTAAAAATAAATATTTGTAGTTACATTTTTCACATCCATATTCATTATAAAGAGGTTGACCACCACTCAGAGAACGTCTGACAAAGATTTTGCTCTAAGATTAGTCCAAGATTAGTCCAATACCATCCTATCACAAATGGAACATGTTAGTGTTTAAAACATGTCAATTTTCACAAAATGTAAAACCCTGAAACATTTCTCCATGTACTTTTTTCATTTAAAGATGTGATCCATAACTTTTGCCTCTCTGTCGCCATCACAAGTTTAAATTCTAAGCAACTGCTGTAAAAAAAGGAGAACATTGATCTGTTATGCAGTTTTAAAATATCTTATGCAAAATGTGTGAAGACATTTGCAATATAAAAAAAACAGACTGAATAAACTTTACAGTGTATTGGTAACTGGGTGTAAATTTAGCTATGCAGGGTGTCTCTCGCTAGTATGCTCAGGGGACAGCAGAAACGGGAAAACCAGGAGCGAAGCTGCAACAGAATGACTAGTATTGTACCGTGACACAGACAATGTTAAAATATATTGATAGATTCCTGCTGATTTTTACCATGAGAAAGGATTGTGTTAAAGCAGTGTCTTTATTAGGAATCGAGCAATATATCCGCTGCCAAACCAGGACAAATCCCTGGGATTGTCAGGGACTTCGGTTTAGAGTCTCGTGCACATCCTCACTCTATCTTGTACTTTCGCCTTTTGTAAGGAATTATTTTACCATTGTCTATGTACAGCGCTTGTGGCATTCTGTTGATTATCACTGACAATAATTTTAACTCATCTGTCAGTTTGTATCAACAAATACAAAACATGTTTACTTGTTTGTAATCTAAGTTTATGAGGCTCGCTGCCAAACACCATGATGATATATGTTAGCATGCGACAGGTGGTCAAATCGCTAAGCGACCCTGTAAAGTTGTAATACAATCAACTGATGTCATGACCAACTAAAAGACATACATTAAGTTTCCTAATTTCTTTGGTATGCCTTCTGTAAGGACACCAATTTTTTTTAAACTAGCATATTATGCTACTATGCATTTCTCTACAAGTAGTACTTACTTGTAATTTGTACTTGTAATTCACGTTTATAGTGATTTCATATTATATAGAACGCACACTTCACAAAGTATCCTTATCGTAACTGGCAACATCATTTAAAATATTTTTACACAAAATTGGTTAAAAATGAAATGAAACGTTTTCAAGACAACAGCTCAATGTCACTCGCTGAATGAAACATGCAATGTCATTAGAATTGTAACACCAATGCCACAGTTTGGGTCATATCACAGTTTTGGAGGCACAGTTCGGTTCTGTTTGCTGTGGGGTCACCAGCAATGCTAAAGAACACTGAATTTACTTTTAACTTCATAATAATACTTGAAGGCAGTAACTTATTCGGTACACCATAAGAGTATACGGTACGCCCTGGTATTACCATGGTAACCGTGGATGATGTATTGTGCTTTTTCGGTTCAGTTTTGAATATTGTTACTCCCGTAAATGTCATTGGACAAAACGTTGACAAAGTTCTTAATACCGCTTCAATATTTTGAAAAATTACGCTATATTCAAATTCCACAAGAAAAGTAGTGCCTCCACAAAAGGACAATTTAGGGAACTTCAGATCAAATTACTGAAGAATTCTTGCATGTGCTTTAACAAAATTACAAGCTTTACATCTTTTCTTGAAAACATAATTTTTACATGCCAGATGAGTTGATAGATATTAAATAAAAATACGCTGTAATGTTCTTTTAATATTAGATTGAAGCTGCACACATGGGGTTATATCACATGGGTTTTCAGTTCTTTTAGGGTTCTCCACTCTGGATAAGAGCTTCCACCTGACATGCTGATTAAATTCACACATGCTTCAAGGAGTTTTCTTAGAAAAAAAGGATGATAAATGAATAAAAACAGCTCCTTCTCTCAGCTATAATTTCACGTGGCTGACTGAACGTTCCTCGCAAGATGACAGAGGGGAAACACCTCAAGGACAAGACAGGGGGCGAGAGAGTGAGGGGCAGAAATAGTGGCACCAAGAATAAATTGTACCCACTGTTTGTGTTGTTTATTTGCACATGCTGTCTGCATTGTTTTACTAAAAAGTTACGCAACTTAAGGAATAACACAAATGCTACAGTTTGGCACAAATGTCTTATAATTTTGTGGTGAACGCAATTTTTCAGTTCACCAGCTTGCAGACTGAGAAAATGTAGGCTTAACATTTTTAATACATTAAATTCTATTTAGTGTCTGTTTATTTGCACGGAAATTTACAGAATTTATCTAATTGCACAGAAAACAGCACCAAGTTTTGAAAATTCACCTTTAATCTTTCATTGACATTTTTTAATAAGGTACTACAATGCACATGTAACACTTGGATTTTGGGTAAAGTGGCATAATGGTTTAGTAAACTGCCTCATAAAATGCACGGCATAGGATTGATAGGATAGGAAGATTTGCACTTTTGCACATATGCTCCGAGCTGCTGCTGTTACATAAAACTAATGTAAAATTCTTCTGCCAAATGACAGCAAATAAATCTCAAACTTATTGGCGGACATACAGGCATCGACAAAAACGTTCATGATCCAGATTTAACTCTTGTACTGTGTATTCTTCTCTTAATTATGTGGTGTATCCGATCGTAAATTAGTATGTTTTCACATTGGTATAAATAGACAAATCATACATGAAGCTAGCATGGAATTATCACAGTGTGAGGAGGCCCTAGGAGTATTTTTCTATGTGTGCCATGGTCCTGGTGTATTTACCTGCAAATAAGCCACCATCAGCCAACACTGCTAAAGCTTTCTAACCCCATAGTTTACGGGTGGCGTCAAAAGTGCAGCGCTAACTCTAGTCAGAGTGTACATAACAGGGCAAGTGGGAGTAGAAAGATAATGGAGCTCACTGTGAGACAGTCATCTGTTTCATCTGCTGACAGGATACAGACAGATGCAGCCCCTCAGAGCTGCAGTGAGGGGTGCCAGAGAGAGAGAGAGAAGATATGAAAGCTGAAAGCGGGGGTGAGATGTTTGTCACATGTTAGGAATCCCTGTGTAAAAAGCATAGAGGAAAACGTGACATTCCCAGCAGTTCACACCCACCCACTCCCCCTCGCCCAGGAAACATCTAGGCTGTCTCCTTTAATAACTGCCAAGTGCTCAGTCTGTGCATCCCTTCAGTAAAGCTTTAACAAGATCAGAGGTTTAAGCTGACAATAACAAAATAGAATTGTCCCCACACCTTCATTTCAATGTGTCAGATTCTAAACAACTGGCTTAAGCTTTTAATTACAATAAAGTGTGGTAATAATTAACACAGTAAACATGATTTTGGCAGATAGGTCATGTTCCTGGACCAACATCATTTTTTGTATAATGATGTATATTATTATATGTATCAGTAGACATGTGTCAACTGGTAAAGATTTTTCTATTCTGTTTATACCACAGTAGATATATTCAAAGGGCTTTCAGTAGGTGGAACAGCTTTACATTATTTACACATAAAGCGACATAGAAAAATATGAAAATAAAGGTCTGGAAATGTACCAAACACGTAAAAATAAGGACAATTGTCACAAAGGTCTACTGTTAGTCACAGGTCCACTTGGCCAGTAAGAGTCTTAACCTAAACTCTACCCATTACCCAAACCTTCACTTACTGCTTAAACCAGACGGAAATAATAGGTTGACAAGAATGGTGTACAAGCCCATAACTAATCCTACAATGTGACTGGTTAATAGAAATGTTGTTCCAGGACCAGCAATAATGTTGAACCATTAACATCAATCTTTCTTCACAGTCACCATTAGACACAACACTAAAAGAACAAAACAATATTAAACAATGTTGCAATTTACTGTGTTAATTTGGAAAGCAACTGATGTACAGTCGCTTTGAATGTGGCATCCAATAAATATCTAGTTTGGATTAGGATGTGAGTTTAGGGAAAAAATAAAATTTGGCAAATTCACAGACTTATAGACATAAAGCATGGATTTTCAACCTGGTGGTTAGACATTTACCTTGGGCAAATGTTGATGTAAATATAATCTAGTGGATTTAGCGCTGGTCAGCAGGGACCACGCTTTAATCACCTGTACGCATATACTCATGGCAATCAGCTGCATGAAAGCAGAGAGGGAATCGGTTCGTCAGACATGCCGCTGTTTGAGTTTTCAGAGAAAAAGCAGGTGCTTTTAATTAAAGAACATTCACAGTACAGTGGACCTGCTACGTTTTTTAGAACATGTAATTTTATTACAGGGAAATGAGAAGAGGGGTGTGACAGAGTAAGAAAGTGTAACAAAGGAGTACATGATTACACAACACTACAGCTATAAACGCAAAACAGGGAGGGGCATGGGAGGGATGTGTGTAAAAATGATACTGCATTGTTTTGGAATCACAGTTATAAATATATGAGCAACAGACTCTTAGGTAACAGTCCAGTGTGGAAGGTCAGTCCTTTTGCTAAAGAAGCTGTGAAGTGGGAGTATAGTTCAAGACTAGTTGTAAAAATGACTAGAAACCTCTAGTCTCGCTGAAGCATAGCTGTCAACCCGTATTGCTGATGAATAAACAAAGCTGGTCCACTACTGGTCAAGCTAGCCTGACAAACAGCAACCATCTTGAACCGGTTAAAGCCAGCAGGTATATGTTGTGTTTTCAATGCTGGTTTGCTAGTGTCTTTACTTGTCATATTTTTTAAACCAGTCTTAAACTACCCATAATCCTTTGTAAACAAAAACACATCGGGCCTGATCTCTGGGACTGGTTGCTTTAACAGGTAGACCAGAAAGACTTTCTTGCTGAACAAACTTTACAAGACATACCATGCTGTTCGAACAACTGTATCAGCTAAGTTTCCTGTCCGGTTCTGTGGAAACTGGGATTGCTTTTCTTGTGAGCAAAAAATATTACTGAATAAGCATTTCTATCAGTTCTTTGTAAAGTGAAAGTACACTTTAAAGAGTATTGCACGTAAAATTTAAACTTCTGTCATTATTTATTCACCTGTATGACTTCTCTGCAGAACACAAGAATGGAAATTTGCAAGCAAATGTTGACTCACTAATACTCGTAACATCATGGAAAAAGTCATGGAAAAAATCATATAGGTTTAAATCAAAGTACCCCGATAGGATATGTTCCTGGACCGAAATCCTTGTTATTCTTGAATAACATTCCTATAAACCATTAAGATTTAGGGGTGAGGTCTTGGGTTAGGCTTGTGGCTGAGGTTATGTGTTTAAACAAGCATTTCCCTCTGGTCAGGTTAGAGTTAGGGCGATCCTAGGGATTGGGCTTGACATACGAATGTGGCAGGAATGTTATTTTAGGACCAACAAATTATAATGATCCAGGTACATGTCTTTCTTCAATAAAGCACTAGACTAAAGTCCATGTTCAACATTCTGCATCACACTGGCTTTGAAACCAAAGCCACAAGCATGTGACTTGAAAGCCATCAAGGTGGCAAAGAAACCAGAATCATTTTATTTACTGGCAAACACCCCAGAATTCCAGCACTGCCTGAAAGCAACACATATCCTGTTATCCCAGCAGGATGGTTGTGCACTTACAGCTCACACAAATTCTGTGTCACTTTGACTTCTAACATTTTGTTTTTGCCAGTTCAATAAATGCCTCTCCCGGCACTTTCACTTAATTGTGTTTGTCTTCATTTCCACCACAGAACTATTTACACTTTCACATGCCACAAAACACTGACTTTGAACTTAATTATTGATAGAAAATAAAGCAAATCTCTAAATTTGAGCAGTCCAGAAATACTTATTAATAAATACAGGGCAGTATTTAAAGTATGTAAAGTATGTTTACCATGGTATTCACAGGGTACCTGTCCAAAAATTACACTGTGAAAATTACAGCATGTATCTATTGTAATTTATAAAACACATTGTCCTCATTAAAGGAACAGCCCACCCAAAAATTACATGTTTCCCCTTATGTCATGTTGGAATGACAAACCCATATGATCTTGAATTTCATAGAACATAAAGAGGAAATCTGTCACAATGTTCATGCTGCTCTTTCCCATACAATGAAACTGAATGTTGATCAGGGGCTGTCAAGCTTAAAAAAATAAAAAACATCATAAAACTTGCCCATAAGCTATATTTAAAGTCAATACCTACAATAGCTTTGTGTGAGGAAGAGAAATGAAGTAGTTATTTACTGATAATCTACGTACATTGGCCTTTCAAGGTATGTAGATAATCATGTCAATAATGCCAAATGTCAATGTTCCATCTGTGCTGTTTTGTTAAATTTTGGAGCCCCTGGTCACCACCGATTGTTATTGGATTATAAATAGCAGTGTGAACATACTGCCTAAGAAAATCATAAATTTAAAACAATAGGTTGCTACAAATGTTATGACAGAATCTTCATTTTTTTGTGCTAACTATCCCTTAAAGCCAATTAAATGAAGAGGACAAGATTTCAGACTGTACTGTACATGGCATCATTTAAAGGCTGTTCAGAAATAATGAATGTAGGAATAAGGAATGATAAAGTGAGAGACTGACAGATAAGAGTGTGACGGGTCCGATGTGTGCGGCTGCCTTCAGCACAGTCAAAACTCCCTGTTGGACGTCACAGAGGCTGGAAGCAGTTACCCTAACAACTAACGCCAATAATAATGTCTGCTCTCTTGACTGACATCTGCTTTGAATGATATGTTATCCTAGCATTACAGTATCTCATATAGGAATACATAGAGGTATATACACTCTCCTTCTTCTACCTGTTTTGTAATTAGATATCACTTTAATAAATATCTTTTAACAAGCATAGCTAACCAGCTGTTCTGATAGGACCTATGACAGTGTTGCCTTGGCAACATGCTGGGCTCTGATGGCCCCTCGGGACCTCACCTAGCTGTCGTCAGGTCCAGGCTAAGAAATAAATTGGATCTGTGTGAGAAGAGAGAAGCTAGACGACTCTGACAGAACAGTTAGTCATACAGTGACTAATTACATGAAAAGCCTTAACCAATTTAGCATGGGATTTTCTGTTCTTCATGTCTCAGGTATTGCAGCCAAAGGTAACTTTGAAGAAGCGAGCATAAAATTAGAGGAGAGAATGAGAGACAAGGAAATGAGAAAACAGAGAAGAGAACATATTCAAAGATTATACAATTAGTAAGATACCGCAGTTCTATTACTATGAATAGTGGAAACTGCGGCGCACGTTCGGAGTAGCTCTCTACAGAATCTTGTGAGGAACTTTGCGTATGCCCAAAACCTGAAGCGATCTGGTTTTTATAGCACAATTTGATCTTAAGAATAAGAATTTATGATACAGTTCATGTAGGCTTTAATAGTTGGTCTGAAATATAGCGTTTTATTGTGACCTTAGCGATTTTAGAGATATTTTTCACTCATAGTTGCCCAGAGGCATTGCAATGATGGCCACTGAGTGCAAGGACTTTCTTAAAGGGACTTTGACATATTCTGGGAAGGTAGAGGGCTAAGAAAGTTATGTATGTCTTAGTTAAAGTGTCACAAAGCATGATAAGTGTTCAAAAACAGCAAAACAAAAAAAGAAGAACCGAATATCTTTTTTGCTCTTCTCATCCTCCATCTGCTGGGTTGTCCTCAGACCTTTGTAAAATCCCAGACGATTTTTTTTGGCTTTGGCTTTTCCTGTAGATGTGACCTGGATAAGGGCTCCTCAGAGAATACAACATCTCACTGAACTAGATTCAAACTCTGAGAGAGTGAGGTGTCTTCACACTCCAAACACTAGTGTTTCACTCCAGCAGCTCAGAACATGGACTCAAGTGAGACTGGATTTCACATTTATTGATGTAAGACTTTAATAAAATGCAACAAATGCTAAAGTTTTAAGGGATGTATATTATCAGAAGCAGAATAGTTTTCTCCGAGCAACAGAATATTTTGTTTGCACTACAGTTTGAGAAGTAATTCAGAGGTCCATTGCCTGGTGAGATAAAGCTGAGATATTAAGTGATTAGTGCAGTTGTACAGGCATAGTTGTGCACACATACACACACACTGGGAACATGGGTGACCATCTGCAGTGCTATGGCTTGAATATTCTCAGTGCCTGTTTTAAGGAGACCTGCCCTAATTTCATCTGACAGGGCTGTAAAAGGCTGGAACCTGTTTGCATACGAGCTCTCTTGTGTAGTCTACACCAAGAAACCCCTACAACACACACTCTAACTGTAATAAAATTACCAGGTAATGAGAAGATATAAGTAATAGGACAAAGACTGTTATTAATGACATAATGTTGTTTGTGTAAAATCCAGTATTTTTTGTCCTATCTTCTAACCTTTTTTTAAACAAGAACTTGCATTATATATTGTATTTTTTTCTTCTTTTAGGCATGAAGTGTTTGAGGCTTGATTTAAAACTAAACTAAAATAAACCCAGTGGGGTAACTATATTGAACTTAAAGTTCATTTTTTATAATTATACCCATTAGAGTTGGATGTTTAAAATAGTTTGGGATGGGGCTTCTGTCTGTTTGATCAATGACAGACAAAGGGCATGTTTGGGAAAACTGTTTGGAACCCATCATGACTTCTGTGATTTAGCTTGGGTCCACAAGTCACCTCTTTAGCCCATTTCAGTCATGCATGCATGCAACAGTATGAATGTACTATGTATTTATGTATTTATGTAAAGTGAGATCTATCTGTGTAGTGAGCAAAACCAAACAACATCTCTATGCTAAATGAAAAGCTAGAGGTAATTACACACAGTTTGTTTTTAAAAGCACATTAGCAGATGCACTGTTTATTATTCATGAGGAGAAATGGTGACTTAAATGAATTTGTAATGTGTTCTTCAACATTCATAATTGCTGGCAAAGAGAGAGAGAAACAAAAGAAGAAAAACTGTCTGTTTAGTGCTTATCGTACTTTAACCAAACTTAATTACCTTTATAAAAGCAGGAATAATGAGGTATGTAAAGCAAATGTCACCACAGGGGACCTCTGCACAACTTCCATCTAAAGTAAACATATATGGCTGTTCTGGAAGTTTTTCCTAATTACTCTTTATTTTAAATGAAACAAAACTACAACGAGATCAAAAAATGGGCCCCACCGGCATAAAACTGGATCCACAGACCGACTGCAAAACTGACAAACTTTTATGGTTTAAGTGTTTTTGAAGCAAAATGAAAACTGTTACTGAATGTATAATACTAAACTTGATAATACTTTTTTTGTTATTTGGTTTAAACAACTACAGTATGTTATAATAATTTATACAGTGAATATACAGTTATTACAGTACAGGAAAACTTCCATTTGCCTTTAATCATTACCTTTACAGGACTGTATTTTTTTAATACAGTACATTACTTTTTATTTAAATTGCATTAATATCTCCATGAAAGCAATTTATTCACAAACACACTTCTGCTGGACAAAAACATGACATAAAAGTGTCTACTTGAGGCAGCTAGATAGCAATAACATAGTGCCCCACAGTTTTTAAACAGTTGAATTCACATGAACAATATTCAATACACCACCCAGAAACTGGCCTCAAATTGTCTCGTATTGGCCCCTAGTGTTGGGCCCTGTTGTGTAAACATCAAACGGAGCCGGAACATGAATTTGTATTGGCCCAAAACACAAAAGCAGAGAAGTGTTGCCTCCTTATTTCAAATACTCACTACATGCCACTATAGTAAGCTTATTAAATAACACAATATTAAGTTATTTACGAAGCTACACACACACAGGCTTATCTTATACACAGACTATGTACTTTATACACACACTTTTAAAAAGAAAAAAGGGCCCAAAGCCCTCTTCACTTTGCAGTTTTCCTCTGTGCCAATCACAGGAAGTTGGAAGCAGTGTAGGAGAAAAGCCCTGAGTGGAAGGCAATTCCTGGGCTCTGAAACGCTGTGAGTGTGCCCAGTGGAATACTGAGGAGTGCAGATACATGACCCGAGTAAGGATTACTGCATCAGTCTCTCTCACACTGTAGCCCACCCTCTCTGTTTTCCTCCACTGCACCCAATGGCGGTACAAGCCAGCTATGGGAAAACCATTTGGTCAGTGGTTTAACAGAAACCTAACTATTACTAGTAACTTCTGTCACAAACTTTTCAGGAGTGAGTCAAAGAATAACGCAACAAAACTTGATACCGGTGGCAGTACCATTGTACAGTGATGGTATGAACTATTAATACAATAATGCTTTTATATGGTATTGAATAATTACCTTATATTCATATACGTTGATATTTACATGGTATACTAAGTTATGTCAAAAATACCATGGAATGAAAACTGTATACAAGGCTGGCAGTGTTTTAATACCCTTGTAGTCATGAGACTAGGAACGATTTCACACCAAACTGTGAAATCGTTCCACAAACAACAAACTCATATTTTTTGCCGTAGAAGGCAGCTGCCTTTTTAGACAGTGGATAACAAGACAGCTCATTAGGTTTTGGAATATAGTTACACACATACACATTGTGAATATTGTGGAGTGTAAGATAAACATCAGATAAACAGTCTGTAGCACGCACATCTGTTACACTGTCAGTAATTAAAACAAGTCCCTCCCACTAACTTTCATGGTACATGTACAAAAAACCTGATATGCCCATTGTACATGTTTAATAACCATGACAATGTAATGTGAAAAAGAAAGGCTAAATCTAAGAGCTAAGTCCAAAAGTTTATTAAATCTGAAAGTTACAGAAATCCAAGAAACAAGTGAAGAGGCAGAGCACGAGAACAGAGCAATGTTACCAAACAGTACCAGACAAGGAAATACTAGGGCTACATTTACACAGACTAGTCAGGGTAACAAGACACTGGTGAGAACAGGTGGGGAAACGAAACTACATCAGACAACCAAAACAGAACTACAGCAAGAACAGAAAGTACAACATACTAATTTCCAAAATAAGGATAGAACAGACATGATACCATAGTACTTTTTTAATAGAGAATACACTGACTAATATTGTGAGGAATGCAGACTGAAGAACAAGTCAAATATGTTGTCATGTCATGTAACATGATATACATAATATAATGATAATTACATTGTAGTTTAAGGTTCTTTAAAGAATACCACAGAATTACTGTGTTACATCCAAAAAATTTGATATCTCCCAAAAACTCAGTGTTAGCAAAAGAAAAACATATGATCCAACAATATGGTTTATGGTTTTTAAAACTTTACATGCCTAAAAACCATGTAAGTAAATACAATATTGAATATTTAAAAATCTACCAGTGAGATGTGTATCTTGTCTACATTATGTACCCTCTGAATCACCAAAACCAAGGAGATAGAAGAAAATCATGCAAGAAATCTGGAGAGCTTGCCAAGTGGCAAGGCATGGTATTCTATTTATAGTATTTACTTAGTGACATTTTAATTTCGCCTACTTGCAAATGTCAGAATATCACACTGAACAGCAACTTGAAATGGTCAGAAAGCGCAGAGTTAATTTGAGAAAGATCTTGTCGCTGAGAGAGAGAGAGAATGTAAAGAATGAAATCAATGCAGGAGTCGCTCGTTGAGGCAAGAGAGAGACACTGAGTTGGCGAGTGCTCTTTGTAGGAAGTGCTGCTGACGCAGCCAGTCAAGAGGACTGTAATTAGCCTTATGAGAGTGTTGAGGGGCTCTTGAATTATTTGTCGTCTTATGTCCTCACTAGCCTGCTAACAAAGACTTTTAGTTTAGATAAGGTAAAGATGTCTTTAGTTTAACTCTAAAATGTAGTTCCAAATGGAGCCCTCAATAGCGATCAAAAAGGTCAGCTAGCGTTCCTATCATTGGTGGGTGCAAGCACATTTGCGGTTCCCCCTGAGGGCAACTTATTCACCTTCAAGGTCAGAGTGAGTGTTATTGAGAACCAATTAGAGTTTTCAGGTGCGACATGCTTTTTAAAAGGAGGCTTAACATCCTAATAGACTACACAATAGGACAGATTTCCACTGTGTACATTATAAAGAAAAGTACAGTGATACCATAAAGTTAAAACAATAGTACCATCATTTATTTTTGTATCAGATGACAATGTTGCTGTTGTTATTCCTAAAGTTTGGAAGTAGAGGCAGAGGGATAAAGTATACAAAAAACAAAGCTATCGAGTATAAAATGTGATATATCGATCGAATGCTCAAGATTTAGATCTCTGTGAGTTGTGGTAACAATACTGTTATGTTGGCCTAAATAGAAACACATATTTGTTTTTTGCACCTGTGAACAGTTTAAAAGGTGAAATAACAGTGTAATAATTTCATTTGTGTTTTACGTAGATGTTTTTATCTGAAGTAACTTATAGTTAAGTTAAAGGTATAACCTTTCTATGTGTTTTCTGGTAATTAAACCCATAGCCATGACATCGCCATGCTCTACCCGTTGAGCCACTGCACAGGTACGGTATATTGACCTTCCAAAATGTCTATTGTTACTTATTGCTGTTTTAATAAGTTGACTTAGCACAGTAATTATAATACAATTACTATAACCCTGCTAGTTAAGTGGTAAAAAATTATATAATGATTGATAATGCCTATTTTCAAAAGGTTTATTGTGCCAACATTTCTTATCTTTGGGATTTTAAGTTAGTTGTTGTTTTTCTTGAAATGATTACTATTATTACAATATGTTATCTTTTTATTGTGAGCTATTTGGAGACTATATTCAGAATATATATTATACAAATAATGTTTTGATTCCAGTTAAAGAGTGCGCCTTATCAGCCTGCGGAAAAACTTGTATTTATTTTCAATAACTGGTTCAGTAAATGTTCCGCTATGTCTCTTGAGTCTATTTATCTGTAGATCTGTATGTATTTTCAGCAGTCAGTCTACCATCTGTGCAGTACGGTGCATGAAGTCATCAGCTGTCAGGCTTTTCTATTGTTACTGAGGTAGCAGAACCGGAATCAGACAGATTTGGGTGTGGAGTCAACCTTACAATAAACTAACAAACCTGAATCAAACTGACTGGTTTGTGAGGCAGTGTATAACTTAAACAAATTACTTAAATTCAACTACGTTCGAATTTTACACATTCAGATAATAAATTCTAAAGATTCACAATGGTTTACCAAGTTAACCCTTTTATATATCAGTATGGTTGAATATGTTTTACTTTAGATAAAGACACACGACAGTTTGCTGAGATTACTTCCCTATAATTGACCCGTTACTTTATTCTACAGTGCATTATATTTTTTACCACTTGCGTGTCATGTGCCGTAAGTGTGTCATAACAGAATTGGTTTCTGTGGTTATTGATTTTTACACTCTGAAGTGATGTTTGCTAGGCATTGTTAGCCAGATCATAACACTGCCAGGTAGTTCCAGTGAGTGGAAACAACACAAAGCTTGCAGGAACGTGTCTGACTTTCACACAGAGGGACAAAAAGGTGTGATAAAGCACAGCTATGGCACGTAGCCTTTCCTAGCTGTTTTGACCATCTGGGTTTTTTATAGCTCAAGCTCTGACACGGTTGTCAAAGCTCTCCGCATTGTATTTTCTCAGAAATGTCAATTTATGTAAAAGACAGGCTGTAGAGGAAGGTAAAGCACTAGGTGAAATATCTGTTTTGGTTTTAAAATGAGGACCTTTCTTCACACAAAAACGAACCAGTCAAAGACCAACATTGCTGGTCACCAGAATATCTCGTGATTTGGATGTTGGTCCCCAATTTTGGTATACTGGTATACAGGTGAGCCAAAAATGTTCTAATAAGTGTATAAGCATGCCAAAAAAACCCTAGTCTCGCATAGCTAGACCTTCGGACTCCAATAGAAGGTCTGCCCTCCATAGTAGCTGTCATTGGCCAAGGACTGCTCAAGAGGCCGACTGATTAACATGCAAAGACTACTAAAACCCAAACTAATGTAAAGAGACACCAGTAAGTAGATTAAAATGTGCAATAGTAAACCACAGTCCACTTCTAAAAGCTCTTGGCCGGTAACAGCTGAGGAAAATGTGCATTGATTGAATGCTGTCAGTCGTTCAAACTGTAGCGTTCTGTTCGCAGTACAGCCTGCTTGAGTCTTCCTTATGGAGCATATTGAGCTCTAGCACAGCAGGTTACTTGTCACTGCTCAATACACTCAGACACACTTTTCATTTTCCTCAATGCGACCCATTATGTGATCTTTATGGCCTTAAAGGTCAATGGAGCGGCTTCCTGCTGTCGTGACAGATCACGGTGCCAAAAATATCACTGTGAGATTAGCTCAGACAGTCTGACCCATAGCGCAATTCAGCCATCATTGTTTCACCAGCAATGAAATGTTAGCGTTTTAAGAGCCTTTTAAATGGTTTTATTACAGAAATAAACATTTACCCTAAACCACCTATGCAAGCACCTTACTACTACAAACTCCACCCACAGGAATATTAACCAGTGTCTCTTGCGAATACTGTTACGAATACGCAAATATACATTTGCCATAAACATTAAAGACAAGTGAAATTAGGTGCTGGCCAAGTATAGTGACCTATACTCAGAATGTGTCCTCTACATTTATCTTATTCGGTTGTGAACACACACACTGCAAACCGTGAACACATACCCAAAGCAGTGGGCAGCACTGCGGCAGCCAGGGAGCAATTGGGGGTAAGGTGCCTTGTTCAAGGGCACCTCGGTTGTTTCCTGCCAGCACTGAGAATCAAACTGATGATCCTCTAGTTACAAGTCCAACAAACCTGTGTCAGCAATGAATGATAAAAAGATTAATTTAAAGCTTGTAAAGAATTTACAGACTTTAAATAATCTCATGGGTTTTAAGTGTCTAGTGTCATAAACAGTATGTAAAAAAGTGTCAATTTAAAAAATAACCATCTTTAAATAATGCATGTCAAGATTCATGTTGTGTTGCATTTAGCTGCGATCTGCCCAGCTGTTTTTGAATGCAGGAACACTGTGTGAACACCCATAAAAAAAAACCTTAAACCAGTGTGATCATGCAGTGTGTTTTTTCAAAAAACAACTAGTTGACTAGCTTGTTCCTTCTGAAAAACAATAGAAACCATTACAGAACTTTTAATGGTTTCCACTACAAATTCATCAAAAACCATCAGGCATTAACAATTAAAAAATATATTTCTGTATTATGTTTTGGGCATTATAGGATTTAATGCAGTCCTACTGGTTCCCACCTGCCAGATAACATCCCACCAATAGATAAGAATCGAAAATTCTGGGATGGTATCTTTTGTTTTTTTCAGCAGATATGTTTGCCCTATAAACCTCTGTTACAGGTACATAACTGTAAATGTATTTGGGTCTATTTTCAAAAACTGGGGGAAAAGTCAACATCTTTTTTGGTTTTAAAGCTTAAGTTGTATTTAACCCGGAATATTACAAAAATACGTTCCTCATAAATGTGCCTCCAACTCATGTATTGCCCTTTTTGGTTGAACTGTGACCTCTAGTTCGAAGTGGGCGGCTTGCAAGGAAGAGCAAAGCAGCACAGTAATGTGACATCCAGAGCAGTATAAACCTCTCATCAGGCCCGGGGAGCAGTAGACCAGAGGTTCACCACTGCAATGAGTCACATAGCAACCGGAATTTACCGCTTCAACAGGCTCCTGGAAACCCGGCAAGCATTTGAGACGGGGCCAGTCATGCTGTCCGCCTGGGCAGGTCATCATCGCTGCTTCAGAGAAAACAATGTTTGTTCTACTGAACAAATAAACACAACTCCTATCTCACTCACACACACAGCAGTGACGTGAGGTAAACTTCTAAAATAAGGATGTATTTCTTCATTTGGGTGGTTCTGCTCCAGTTCCAACTGATTTATTTCTTTACTTGGCTTTGCGATATGAACAAGCATTTACCTATCAAAAAGCAACTAATAATAATAATATATATATAAAATAATATTTTTCATTTATACTTATCCCTATTGGGGTCACAGGGAGTGTAGGAGCCTATTCAAGCCAATTCTGGCCGTGTCAGGGAAACACCCTGGACAGGTGGCCAGTCCATCACAGGACTAACACTGACTGAAAAACACGTTTAAATTTACATTTATATTGACAATTATTAAAACAAGGCAAATCAAGTTGCATTTTCAAACATTTTAATACGTTATCCATAAATAATAAATAGCTTTTGTTACTACTAGCTGTTATTCAGCTGTTATTATTAGTTGTGACCTTCTTTTTAGTCAACTTCTGCACAAATCCTTGGTAAACACTGCAGAAAGGTTACAAGCACAGAGGTGCAGGTTTCATTTTGCTTAATTGAGTGGCTACTGGAAACCACCTCACTCATCGTATCCAGTAATTCATTTTCATTTAGACATGACAGAAAGTGATGATGTCTGTGTGAATGAGTTGTTTACCTTATAAATAATCGGTCTATTTTTACCGATTTTACCCATTCGTGTGGCTTTGCGAATGAGCTGTAAATATGACTGTACAGTGGGGCATTGTCACACTGACAGGATATTTATTCAGCCAATCATGTGACATTTTGCCTTTCACCACTACCCCCTCACAGAGAAAAAGGTGAGGAAATATTCCTGGTATACAGGGACATGGCAAAGTGAAGGGAGACAGTTCATTGTACTGCCCTGCATGGAAATTTCTAGCTATTAATTCCAACATTATCACCTAGATCTACTGCCAGACTGGCTCCAAGCAACATATTCAATTGTACTCTCCTCTGAATCTACATGCTTTAATGCATTCTGCTACTAATAAGTCCAGCAGCCACGATCTGCAGTGAACGCTAAAGCCTGCTTCATGTTCTGACCTGCGAGTTAGACCTTGCTTCTAAAAACAGAAAGAGAACCATTTCTCATATTTTCCAAGAAGTGCGACATACCTCTCATCATTGTCTGGGGAAAATAGCTGCCAATGTCACAGCATGAGCTAAAGCAATCTGCTGCTCCTCCAAACGGGTTGTAAAGTTCAAGAAGCTCTGATGAATGACATCATAGTGCCCTTTACAAACTAATATATTCAAACAAATATAAATGCATAAATAAAGCTACAAAAGAGAAATAAAATGTGTGTGTATATTTGACAGACTGGTTCTAAATTACATGTTCAAATCTAAAACCGCATTTACACACACAAATCCCGAACCGCATGCAAACCTATATCACTGCAATCACATGTTGCCATTTTGTCTTATTTCAGCACTAAAACGTAACCTTTCGAAAAAAGATCAATCTATTTGAGATAAGCGCCAATAACAATTATTTTTGTACAAATGTAGGTGCTATCTCTTTTTAACATGACTGGCACTTACTTTGAACTTTATCTAACACTCTCTTTAAATCTTTTTAATATATATATATATATAATATATATATAATATAGGGTTTATTCAAGGTGATGTAAGGGATCCAGGTTGTGAAGTAAAAATTTTGAGAAACCACCCCAGGAGAGGCTGGACTCAGCTGGTTCTATGGCCGCCCTATTAACCCTCTGTATCGGTTTCACAGGAAATGAGACACCCAGCACCTCCACCTGAGCAGGAGCTTATTAAACATGTCCCTGACTAAGCATTAACTAATGATGTTAGACATGAGAATCACAAATTGGCAGGCTGGAAGTAAATAAGTAATAAGTGGTAATTAGGAACAAATCTGTGGGAATCTGTTTCAGTACAGTACGCTCCTCTTACACCTGCAATCCATAAATGTTTTAGCTAAAATAAACAAGAATCAGTTAGGACATACTGTTATTGTTCAACACAAAATGATGATTTATAATGTCGGTCCCGATTTCGCTGAAAATGTTCGCCGGAAAGAAGAATATCCGGTTACTTTAAAGCTTGTTTTAACAGCAGATGTTTAGAATTTAAACCTGTCATTGACGTTTAGTAAATAACTCTGCAAGTACTCAAGTAGTTTTAGGCAGTTTTATAGTTTTATAGTAGTTTTATAACTCCGCAAACGCAAGCAGTTTTATGTTACGCATTTTATGTTATGAATAGCTGTTTTAAATGAAACTTGTCCGAAAATGACAATGATAAAGAAATTGACATAACACACCTAAATATTAGCCATGAGCTGAATGCATGAAAATAAATCATATGTATTAGCAAAACATTTTTACAGTCAAAAGCTTTGACGACTCCAAGAACTGCAAGAAGAAACTTTCACAATCTCACAGAGTAACTCAAACACCACAGCCCCCGTTTCCCAGCATGCCTCTGCTGACACTGACAAATCTTTAAACATCAACACTGTTGGAAAGCGGTGCCAGAAAAAATAAATAAATAAATAAATGTTGTTTTTCCTTCTGTAAAATCAAAGTGGATTAATTAGGCAAATAGCTAAATAAAAGAGAGTTCAGTGAGTATTATTTAACATTTAAAGTGACAATCTCACAATGTCAGAATTATCCTAATAAAGTAGACAGTGTACCTTCCTGTGGGTTTCATCCTGTACTTTCATCCTGTACTACCACACTAATGATACCTCCAATCATACCCTTTGTTGAGGAGATTACATTATTATTTTTATAAGCAATTACTTTTTTCTGCAGACAATAGGGTATTAAAAATCCTACATTTACATTAAAAGTAAATGACCAGAATTTCTCTTGAGATTTTGGAGGTAAGCTTTTTGGACTTAGGCAGTTACCAAACACCTAGCAACTCCCTAGCAACCACCCAGAGCATCCTAGGAACTGCATAGCAATGCACTAAAGAACAGAACACCCAGGCAACCACACTGCAATGTCCTGGTAACCACTAACTTCACCTTAGCTAGCTTCACAGCACTGAGTTTTGCACTGGCAAGCACGAGTTTATATTTATAAGTCATACACAAGGCCTGTGCAAATGACTGGGCATCAATCAGTATTCATCCATAACACACACAAAACAAAGTTTGGTGATATTTTTGGTTAAAACATGTATTCCTGTTTAGTAAGCAGAGACAACTATCTATAAACTGATTACCCAGAAACGGTAATGACTGTGGCTCTTAAAAACATTGGTCTGTTGAGAGTTACTGAGAGCTATTTTTGTGAGTATGTTTGAAAGGTTAGAAGCACAGAAATTACTTTTACTTCACCATATAATTTTTTGCCGTATGAAATCAATGTAACATTGCTACATCAGGCCTATTGGCCTAATTACACATGTATTATATTCTAGAAAACTGGGAGATGATGCACGAGCCAAACACACAGGCAAGGAATTGAGTTTAGGAATGTAAACTGTTTGGCAAACATT
The DNA here is from genome assembly GCA_036877575.1 of Botia almorhae. Taxonomy (NCBI): domain Eukaryota; kingdom Metazoa; phylum Chordata; class Actinopteri; order Cypriniformes; family Botiidae; genus Botia; species Botia almorhae. The sequence continues at coordinate 6,339 of JAZGTJ010002768.1, read as the reverse complement.
TCCATCAGGGATCATAGAGATTTTGGTCAGAACAGCCAAATACCACTTTACAAGGGCTGTAAACTGAGGAAGTTACATGTTTTGGAGCTGAACATTTTACAATTTAAGAGGAAAAGCCTTTCTTTAACCCTGTCTTAGTTGTTCTTGAACAATTTGTGGCAATTTCCTTTTATCTCATATGAATCTGTCACTGCTATTTTAAGTGAACAGCAAAACAGATTAAACTGACTAAAATAGTGAAAATAATGACTAGTTACATTACCCAGCATTTCCCAAACTTTGCATTGTACACTCGTGTAAGTTTTACTTAGAAATTAAAAAGCACATTCAGGTTATGAAAGTGGTCTACTATCCATGTACCTGTACTGTATGTGTACCTCCCTAATCAACCAAAAAAACAATCAGACTAACTTTTAAATTAGACTAACCTAACAAGAGTAAACCAATCAGGGTGGATTTTCTCTGACCATTCACCAATCTGTATGTGATTAGAGTGACCTAACACCTCATGCACTTTTAGTTCAGGTAATTACATGGCCAAGAAAACCGGTCACGCTGAAAATTGAACCCTGGTCACACTGAAACACAATTAACTGCTAAAATAACCCTGATAACTTTCTTAACATACAAACTTCACAAAACTTGGTCCAATTAGGTCTTCAAATATCCATAACAATGCGCAATAGTCAAAAGACATATTTATATTGGTACATATTTAATATGCATCTGACTAATTTTCATATGGTTCATGGGGTTTATTGTGACTATTATGAATATAAGGCACTTCTCTGCTCATCTGCAATGATAACCATGGTGACAGCAGAAAAGTGGCCCTACAGTACAGGAATGCACCTGATCGTAACCATGGCACCACTTCAGTTCCTGCCCGGTCTTGCAAAAGAGCTCCAAGATTGTATGTGTGTGTGTGTGTGTGTGTGTGTGTGTGTGTGTGTATTCCCTGTTGTGCAAACCTGCCCAAGGGGACATGGAGCATAGTAATTCACGTCAACATCTCCTCACAATGGCTAAGAAGACAGCTCCTGCCCACTCACATTTGTTTATGCGAGCAAAGCCAGATGCAACACAAAGTTATACACATAAATAACTAAATATTATTTAAATGCACAGATCAAAACAGCATGCATAAGTGCTATGAGACATTCTAAAATTGTCTCTTTATTAAAGCCATCACATATGTTTTAGCCAAATCAAAAACCACATGCTTTTGAGAAATGACATAATCATTCTGCAAATGGCTGGTGACTCCCATAGAAGAGAAAGTTGGTGTATTATCAGTTATTGTACTACATAAATGATTTATAAATAAAATGAGAAGAATGTTACATGTTATATGGAATGTAACATCATGGACTGACATCCACTAAATTCACCATAAATGTCTCTTGAACAACTGGAATTAAGAAACACTTTTGAATTAAACAATTACATGTGTCAGATTTGGCATTATTTTAGCAGTTAAACCCATACACACACAGAACTCTATATATTAGAGTCCCCACAATGAAATAAAATCAAACGTGTGTAAACAGCAGTTCATGCAGCTTTAAGCAGTTTTTTTCTGCGGCAATATAAATTAACCCACATAATATACGATAAACCACCATTACACAAACACCATTACACAAAATACTTTCTCCAAACAATATCTTTAGTTATGTTACGGGTACGAGTTACGGGTACTTCTCGGAAAATTACTGTGTAGTTATTTCAGTCGCAAACTGTAACTTATTCTAGACAAATAACAAATAACAGCTGGCGCCAGCAGCGGGAGTGTGGACTGTTTGTTTTGGTGCGTAAATCTCCAGTAACTCTATAACAGTATGTGTAGGGTTTCACATATACACACGAGCACATTTTCGTGAGTATAAACAGGTTAATCGAGAGAAACATGTCTGTATGATCCAAAAAACGGCATGCGTAATTGTGTCCTTTTTAAAATGCTCTTTAAAAACATCACGCGTCTGTAAAGCCGATTGTGCGTAAAGGTGTGATCAGTGCGTAAAGTGTGTCTCACCTGCAAGAAACTGTGATCTCAACTTTTGTAGCTGGAATAGTGGCATTAAGCGGGTCAAAATCTCCTATCGTCGCCATATTCAGGAAGCCGCAGCTGCTCATGCTGTTCATGATGAGGTTTCGCTTTTTGAACTCCTTAAGACGGAAGTGTGTGGAAAGTCACGCCGCTTTACGCACGGAAATTCATAGGTGATCTCGTACGATTGTGCGGAGAAAAGCGGAGCTGATGTCAGTCCACAACACAGACAGCGTCCCCTCTGCTCGCCATAAGTGTAAGAGAGAGAGTGCGTGTGTGGCGCTGCATGGACGAAGGAATGAAGCTACACTTTGCAAAATCTTCGCTGTGAATTCATGTGAGACTCAAAACAGATTTAACACTGACAGTGCCGTGAAAGATACAACGATATCCACAACCAACTATATCGATTATAAATATCGTTTTTATTATATTTGAAAGTCGACCTTAAATTATTGTTATAATATAATAATTGCTATGTATTAGTATTTAATATTTATAATACTGTATGTGTAATAGTATATTACAAGTAACATAATAATAATAAGAAGAAACAGAAGAAGATAAACAACGGCAATAATAATAATAACTATTAGTAATAGCAGTAGTAGAAGTATATCATATACATCAGGCTAACTGAGTAACAAAAGACTACCAAAAGTATCACTTTATTATTACAATATTAATATTAAGTACCACATAAAAACTGTGGTACATGATTAAGGTAACCATGTAATCCTGTTGCATTTATGTGATACCGTCACTGTACCATGATACCATCAACCAAATTTATGATCATTTATGCTACTATACATATTTGCTATTAGGCCTAATGTAGTCTGAGTAACAGTTTATTTCATGCTTCTGCACATGTATAGTTATGATTGATTATTATTTCCTATTAAAATGAATTGGCTTGCATGTGTATGTTTATGATTCATAAATGTTGTATTAACACCAAATTTTGAACGTCATTCAAACACTATGCATGCAATTCCAACTGTGCTTTCACAACTACTAGTTTACAATAAAGCTTAAAAATCAAGACACACATAAACAAATATATTTGTTTGGAAAACGACATACATATTGTTCAATCAAAGCAGCTTGCATTAATTCAGGCTCAACCCACAAGTTTATTAAGATATGTATTCTCACATGGGCCGTGTTACAGATCCTTTCAATGTAATAACACGTGTGTTAGTCTGAATATTGAACACATTCGGGAAGAACTCCCATTACAGGGATTAACATCAGTAATTATTGACTTTCTGCCATCAATTGTGGATTATCAGCATTACATTCACAATAAATGACAAACAATGCAGAGTTGAAAACTAGCACAAATCAATACACCAATGAATTCAAAAAGGTTTTCAGATGGACATCTAAGCAGAAATTTAATGTACAGATATCAATATTCTCCAGGGTTATGGGAATATGTTATTAAAATGAATCATGGTGAATCTTAGTCACTGTTAGAGCTTTTATATGAATGGCCAGACCGGATAGATTGTAAGGGGATCTTTGTGGGAAATAAATGAGACATTAAATATTCAGGTAGAATCACAAATAGAGAAAGAAAAAAATCTTTTGTGTGGTTCTCATGTTTTAAAAGAAATTATTAGTTGCAGAATAGTTAAAATAGTTATGCTGTGGTCATCTATAATATAGTTACAGAAGTGCCTGTATTGTCTAGTTAAGACAATTAATTAGTTGTCTGTCAGCATAGAGTGATTGACACAAATGCATTCATTTGGAAATCTCAATAATTTAGTAGTTAAGCAATAAGGTGCGAGAGGCTGTTATTTATCACAGTGTCTGGAACCTCTTTAACAATGACTACAGCAAAGCTACAAGTGCCTTATTGCTTTTACAAAATGATCATCATTCATCATGATTCATCATTCTGTTAAAAAATAAAATGCCTGACATGTACAGTAAACAGAAAGAAAATGTTGCTATGCAACAAAAATGACAGCCATGGGTGCTTAGCAAACATAAATAACAGCTCGGTGAAAAGGTCATAGCTGTGCTTTATTGTAAATAAATCACAGATATTGACCAATCAGCATTCTGGACCAGAGCCATCTGTTGTATAATTAAGCAACAGGGTATGAGATGTCATGGTATATTGTGAGTATAATCAGGCTATATGGTAGGATAACATGCAGTCGAGCAACTATTTTCACAAATAGTATAGCTTTGAGGTTTTTTGTGTAGAGTTATTTAATTAGGCTGTTTTATTAATTAACATAATTGATTGACAGCATTCTGTGAGAAGATACAGTCGCTGTAAAAAAAACAAGATACAGTCGACCTGTTTTATAAGTAGTAACATGTAACAAAAATACAAACAGGAAACACCACCACAACAAAGTTCACAGCTGATGCAGTAAGAGATAATCTCATCACATTACATCAGATCAACATTCCAGATCATGTAGCAGAGTAGCTTTGTGTATCATATGACCATCTTTCTAGATTTGTTGCACATAATGCACACACTTGCAGTATAAACGTGGTGCAAGTCCCCTCTCTTAACATGCAGCACCTCAGCGCCCAGCAGCTGTCTCCATTTCGCAAGGCGCTTATCTAAATTTAGAAGAGGGAATTCACTGAGCTGTAAGGAATCACTCAGCATCGACCAGCTCAACCACAAACGCCCTCACGTCATCATACCCCACTCTGCTTTAATGTATCTTCACTGTCCCACTTATTCATCTGCCTTTACTGGAGAGATAATGGAAAGATATGTGATTTGACTTGAGAATTGAGATAACAGAAGACAGGTGTGTGGATATGTGGCTACATGTGTGCAATGTGAAAATAAATGCATGTGCGTAGAGAAATTAGCAAAACTTCTTGATTCTTCTTCTTGATGAGAGAGTGTCCAACAAATCAAAGGTCTTTGTCCTTCCTGGAAAGACACACTGATTGATTTAAAGGCTATTGCGGCTGAAGAAATCTGCATCAGATGAAGCGATAATGCTGATGACCTGAGGTCAAAGTGTCTTCATTATTGGGTGTTAGAGTGTTCCAACTAAAGCAATATACCATGAAAGGCTGCGTGTTACAGTGATTTTACCACAGTAAGGGGTGTTTATAACTAGACTGCAGGCAACATAGGAGCCTAATGCATTAACATATAATGCCACGTGACACATTATAAACTAAATAAACATAAATAAACACATTACAGCATAACAAAATGTAATGATATTGATAAAAAATAATATTCTACGGCCAAGTAGCTTAATGTAATTCTTTAGAAACAGAAACACACCGATGGAGTGTCACAGTAATACATCTGTTTTATAATACATGGGTGCTTACCTTTCAAACGTAAGTGGATTGCAAAGTGGACATCACAGGATGTTTCGCCATCTTAAGTGAGATTCCAATCTGAAAGAAGCTAAACATGTTCAGTTCAAAATGCCACAGCGAACAATATAAGGAAACTTGACACAAAGTGGAAATGGAAAAATCATACATCTGTCATTGCACTTGACCAGTCAGAAGAGGAGTTACATATGTGCATTATGACAATGTTAAAGTGGCGAGAAGCAGCTAAGATTCTGTCTTTTATTTATTTCACTTTAAGCTATTTACCTCTACTGTGCAGTGGCAGGTGGAGAAAGTTCAAAATGCGATGGCTACAGTGCAACGTTCATAAAGAACACAGGCTACACTATGTGAACCAAATCAACATTTATTTTCATACTGCATGACAGATCAGAGCTTTAGATCAGTTAATAGTTAATAATTAATCGTTCCAACAGTCAAATAAATATACAAGCATATAAACAAACATCTAGAGTTTATATGATACATAATGTGTGTTTATATATATATATATATTAAATGTAATAAAAAAAGGAAAGTACATTAGAATATTTGTTATATAATTTAATCATGCGTGACCCTGACGTTGCCTTATTTTGATTAGGCTACGTTGTAGAGCGTTCAAAATAAGCAATTGCAAAATAGCATTAAAGTCCACTGCAGTGAACACTGCACAGGGATCGTCATTATATGACCCTTATTATATGAGTGCAGCACACATTAAGGCCAACTTTAACATCTTACATGACTAAACCAGACTTACAACCTTTAAATGTGAAATAAATCATGTTTAAAATGGTAATCTAAACAGCAAAATCATAACATTAAACAAAACATTTCAATATTTTGGGGGGAAATACAGGTAAACTTCACTGAACGGTACGTTTTCATTGTGCCTAGCTCTAATTTATGCAAAATGACCAGTCTATGTGAAAATATGAAGG